>CM038229.1:2251498-2332370 GCA_021442155.1 Cymbidium sinense | reverse complement strand
GAAAATATCTTGTGTGTCCAAGATATGCTCTCATTGGTGCTATTATATAATTTAGTTAGCATAACATATCAAAATTTGAATAACTTACAATTTTTTGTACTCACCATCGGTCTCTCCGGAGCTTCGAGGATAGTAGGTGGTAGGAATGGTGGGACCAGCATGTAAGGAGGCCCGGGGACGATACCACCTCATGTGTGACTAATCATAGGGTCAACTCTAGGTGGAACATCACAGCTATGCGAATGTGGCCTCCCAGCGGTTATGTAACGGTGATGCGAACCCAGTCGTCGGCCTTCCCGACCATCGACTCACGAAATCTGCGGGATCTATAGGCTCGGCGTCGACCCGATGACCAAGCTGTCCCAGGACATGATCGAGGTACCACTCGATTCTCTTTTGGTAGCACAGCGTGCCAAATTTCATGTCCAGCCAAATAGATATCTGCCACTCTGGTGCATATCTCTTGCCCGTAAGGCTCCCATATCACCTGCAACATCATATTAAGGAATATATGCCATATGTAAGATCAGTGTAGTAAAAAAATGAATCAAAAGTGCACTTACACATACTCTGTAGCAACCATCAAGCTCATCTGTACACTCTAACATGAGCAGGTGTCATCTCCCTCAGGTAACCCTCATTCTACCTGCATCCAATGCTTAGACCCTCTAACTCTGATGGAAAGGGTACATCATGTATATGGCCAACGTATAGACAGGTAGATGGGACAACTGCCATGTTGTCGCTTTGGCTTAATAGCCTCATTCAACTCTCTGTATAGGTGTGCTAACACGGCTACTCTAATGGAGTATCTAAACATGCTCAAATCATCTAGCGTGGTAAATCTAGATGTATCTCCGACCAGAAGTATCGGCATGAAAGCGATGGTGAACAATATGCGCTAATGTGCATCAAAATTGACATCTAGTAGATCTAATATGAATCCCTATAAAATGATCCATCACAACCATAAAGGTAAAGCGAGGTCCCGCATGCGCCCATGCGGAATGTCGATGTAACATGTGGTTGTCTAGGATCATGGTATATATTACATCGGCTCGATGTCTCCGATGAGCTCATCACAATCGACCCAAGATAGCCATCACCCCCTCCCAAACCATTGGTCCTATAATAGGTGGTCCCATCGTAGGCCAAGAATCATAATAGCGTCCTAATGTATCATCTCACCAAGCAAATGAAATGTATTTCTGCGAGGGCCAACTAAGGCGTGAGCAAGTGGTGATCAAGTCGAGATCTTTGCGTGAAACATGAACGACATCGTAGTCCATCCATAAACCGTGGGCATGAATTGGCCATTCTCGAACATAAGTAGATGTGACCACGACCTCTAATGGTCGCATAAGACAAATTATTTATTTGATCAAAATGACGCGTCAGGTACTAATATTACAACAAATGAATTAAGACATAAACAACAAATAAATTAAAACATACCATATCGGGATGTGTATCCCTATATCTTCCACGCTTGATGCGATCTTTGGGGTGAACCTCGGGGTGTCGCCATGTCGACGGGGCTCTCATCATGCGGCGTCTTACGTCTAGTAGCTCCTCCTTCCTCATGCCATGTCACGTATTGTAAACAACATTTGGGATTGGATGTGTAAATGTGGCGTTAGAAATTCATAAGTGTAGCTAAATTTACAAAAAAAAATGGTGCATAAAAAAGACATAATTTATCTTGTTTGGAAAATTCACATATATAGTCTCGGTGCACTTAATTATACATTCTGATTGATTTTTTTTCGATTTCTTTTGAGTTAACACTAAGGGTGAGAAACATAGTGTAATTAATTATACATTCTGAAGTTTATCTGATAGCACTAACAATTAAGCACATCATGAATAATAGATGACATGGTGTGATAATAGCTAATCTCACATAAATGAATAGAAAACATTCCGACATGATTATATCCATAAAGGACATATATTGGTAAAGAAACACTAATACCAGTACATTTCAAGTACTTAAGTCCGAGAGAAAATAATGACACTTCATGTACATAAGTCCAAAAAAATAAACAACTAACGAAACAACATTAGTGCCTTTGTGGAAAGGTAGTATTATGCCTAGAATTTTTGCATAATCCATAGATTCATTGGACGAGCGTTCTCATCCATTGTATTTTCATATCGTATGTCCAGGCACGTCACCTTCTAATATTTGGTGGTGCGAGTTCAATTGTATGACATACATTGGGTCGGTCAGATCGAGAATGACATGAAAATGAGCTTCATACATGTGGTACATTTGTAGAGTGTAGTATGGGGAAACATTTTACGAATGATTTACATGTTGCCATTACAATGACATGGACATGGAATGTCGCGATATTTGCTGCAGTGTACAAGTGAGCTTGGTCTTACAATTCAACCTTGAATGACATGGAGGACATTGTGAAAACTTGGAATTGATTACATTTATTCTTGTAGGATGAGCATCGCTTCCGCTCATTTTAGCGCGGTTGAGCTTTCACGTGGAGCGAAAATCAAATCATTCACTAGATAAGGTGAGAAAAGTCTAGTCGTTTGTTGAAGATGACAAGATTGTAGAAAATTGATGTTATTAAAGCGAATTGGTAAGCGCGTGCTTTAGTACACCGTTGAAACACTCACGATCGTTAATAGTCATTGTGCGTCATCGCCATCATGACCTGATCGCCCACATCTCTCTTGCTAGCGACTCGGTTTAGTATTTTTTATGTTAATGTAGCGTATGAATATGTGAATGTCGGTTGTATTGCCAACAACTACATTTTCGGCACACAAACTTCGATATGGAACTCCCATCGATCAGCATGCCTTCTTGAAGTTTTCCTTGAGATGGCGCAAACAGTGGCGGTGTTTTGCCCAGGGTAAAATTTCACGGCATCCACGCACTAATCCAGAATGACGGTCAGATATAATGCATAAATTAGGTCGTGTGCATATAAATGGTACCAACTCCCGCAATGTCATGATAAACCAAATCCAAGACTCATTGCATTCTACTTCAATAATTGCAAATGCGAAAGGGAACAAATCATTATTAGCATCAATACCAACAACAGTTTGTAGCCCTCATCCCCGATTTCTAGAGGAGCAACAACCTGATCACAACGATTCTCACCCATAGTTGCAGAAGTTGAGGCTATATGAGGATCATGAATAGAAGATGCGATACATCATCAATGTTGCACATTTGAACGTAGTGTATAATGTTAAGATGAAATATGTACTCAAATAAGTAGTTCAAACAACATACCAATGATATGGTTCCGTGGCGGTATATGGTCTTTGGAAAGTTTCGATATGTGAAATTCATCTTCATTATAATTATGGGCTTGTCATCTCGGTTTCAATACAATTTCAATGTACACAACAACAGTTGTACACTTGTGCATTGATGCAAACTTCGTCATCATTTAATGGTGTAGCAATGGCACCAACAGAAACCTACATATGAGATTAATCAACGTCGAATCAACTTTTAGTGATGGATGATTCGATTTTGTATCGCTAAATCAAAATCGACCGAAATTAATATAGGATGATTTTTTCCCCACTATATGTAGGGAAGAAATCGTCACTATGATAAGTTGGCAGCCATAATACTAAACATACTCTATCTCGAACTCATATTCAATCAAATGTGTATCGGGCGAGAATCAAGAGCACTGTTTAAATTATCTAAATTAATCTTCATCTCAAACAAAAAAATCAAAGAAATCAAAGATCGACTTACAAAATGATTGCAAAATTATACTTCTTAAAGATGACCCCAAACGTTAAGTTAAGTCTCCTGATAGAAAAATTATGCTTCTCCCATACTTATCTCAAAAATAAGAACATAAACAAAATCTCACCTGCATCGCATTCTATTTAAAAAGTGTCTTTTTAGGTTCTACACAAGCTTCACATTGTTAATTCAGTTTCTAATTATATATTTTAAACAAAAGAAATCACAACAAAAAATAAATATTTTAAACTTACAATACATTCTTCAAATCCAGAATTTAGCATGCATAACTACTCATTTGGGAAAGAGAGAACATTAGTAATTTATAATTGTAGAAGAATATTAGGAATAATCAAGACTACAAATCCGGACTTTATACATAGCTGATTTCTTCTTCATATTTGAATCTCCTATTTGATACACTTTCTCCATTCTCCATGGTAAATAACATAAGGAAAAGCATATCACATTCACAAACACTATACCTATTTAATACACTTTCTCCATTCTTCCTATTTGATACACTTTCTCCATTCTCCATGATAAATAACATAACAAATTTATTACACACAAAACTATACCTAAAGCATATCACATTCACAAAGAAAAGCATGTCACACTATACCTAAAAAAAACAAATTTGCTACTAAAATACAACATATACATCTCACATTCACATATTACTCACTTATTTTAAAAAAAATAAAAAAAAAATATACCTTCTTCCCCACAAATCCACATTAAGTTTGCCTACAAACATCATAAAATACAACATATACATCTCACATTCACAAATTACTCACTTATTTTCAAAAAAAAAAAAAAAAAAAATCAAAATATACCTTCTTCCCCACAAATCCACATTAAGTTTGCCTACAAACATCATAAAATACAACACATACATCTATAATGAGATCGACGAGTGTGGGACGGGGCTTCGTCACCCTAGGAGGAAAATGAGAGATCGGATCGGTCGTCTCGATCCACTTTTAAAAAAAAATTTATTTTTTATGCTTTTAGCAGGCGCGACCGGCAATCTGATGCAGCCAGGCGCTAAATCGGCGTCTTTTTGAATTTTTTAAGCCTATAATTCGATTTAAAAGGTATTAGTTTAAAATTTGCATATATATATATATATATATATATATATATATATATATATATATATATATATATATATATATCTTCAATTAATTCTCCATTAATTTATAATTTTAAAAACTTTTGAGTTACTTTATAATCTACTTTAAGATGACTCAAATATTCTAAAATTTTAGTATTGAAAAAAGAAAGATAATATTTAATTATTATATGATAGTTATGTATAGAAAACGGATTGGGGGATTTACATACATACCACATGAATATTATATATTTATATATATAACATCTAATATATATATATATATATATATATATATATATATATATATATATAATATCTTAATCTTTAATATCACATCAAAAGTATCATTATGATCAACTTTTTTTAAAGTGATACATCTTTTCAAGAATATAAAAGATCTTTTCAAGAATATAAAAGTATTGAATTAGTAAATATTAAACTTTAGATGTTGAATATGTAAATTTATAAGAATTATATGATATATATGTAAATCTTTTGAAAAGATAATAGAAATGTGAAAGTATAGTCTCATCCCAACACATAAATTTACCTTCTTGCATGAAGACTTTATAAGTTATCTTTTATCTACTCTAAATCTATTAAAAGATTTAAATCAAAAACATTTTAAATATTAAGATAAGCTATTTTAAAATCACACCAAGTTTTCAATGATTTTAATATTAATAGCAAGTTCTAATTTCAAATTATAAAAAAAAAATGATTGAAAAAATGGCTTCATCAATACACTAGAAAATGATTATACTAATATCAAATTAAAAATTCTTCAAGAAAAGCAAACAATTCATATAATATATATAATTTAGAAGAGATAGATCATAAATTTTATTATGATATCTGATACCATAAAAAGTTGATTCCTCACCTTTATATATATATATATATATATATATATATATATATATATATATATATATATATATATATATATAGAATAGTTATATATACATTATAAATTTTCAAAATATTTTTAATAAAATAAGCAATGGTTATAATAATATCAAATTAAAGTTAAATTAAAATTAGTATTATATGTGCAAAATTTTCAAAGTAAATCTAATAATTTTTAGACTCATTCTGATCTAATTTGTTTCAAGGTCTATTGGCAATATTATTTTTTTTCCTTTTAGTTGAGCTTTAAACTAAATTGTATAAGTGTAAATGGGGCATCATTATTGATCAATTAATAATTCTAAGAGAATTATTATCAAGGATAATTTGCTAGAGCTAAACTCTAACTACAAAATTTTTTTAAATGTTTATCGTTTAGCCATGATGCTAATTACTTGGAAATTTTCAGCCTAAAGATAATAAGAAGAGCACCTAGGCATTGAAGGATCAATGTTGCAGTGCCAAATTATCTCATCTAAGTAAGAAGATATAGTGAGTCTAGCACTATGGACCTATGGTCCAAATTTGTTTCAAGGTATATTGGCAATACTATTGTTTTCCTTTTAGTTGAGCTTTAAACTAAATTGTGTAAGTGTAAATGGGGCATCATTATTGATCAATTAATAATTCTAAGTGAATTATTATCAAGGACAATTTGCTAGAACTAAACTCTAACTACAAAATTCTTTTAAATGTTTATCGCTTTTAGCCATGACGCTAATTACTTGGAAATTTTTCAGCCTAAAGATAGTAAGAAGAGCACCTAGCCATTGAAGGATCAAGGTTGAAGTGCCAAATTATCTCAATTTAAGTAAGAAGATAGTGAGTCTAGCACTATGGACCTATGGCCCGATAAATCAATTTCGAGCAATTTCAATAATTGATTCAAGGAGTTTCTTAAGTAGGCGTTACTTGAAAAGACATGGAAGCTACTAACAAGAGGATGCTAAAACTATTAATAGGTATCTAATTACAATGGAAAAAGGTTTTAACAAGTATGTGAATGCTATACATATTTGTGAGTGTAGTGTCATTTGAAAAGTGAGACTCCAAGTGAAGTGTGTTAGAGTGTTATTTTATATATTAGTTGTGATATTTCTATGTTATTCTTGTTGAAGATTAAAAATGGATAAAATCTACAAGAAGTTGATTCAAACTAGGAGGTAAAGGGCTAGAATTAAGAAGGATTTAGAAGACCCCACTCAGTTTTATCTTCCCTTACTATTTGATTGTCTCAAATATTCTCATATGTTTACAACACACTAATATTCTCTCCATTCTATATTATGAGTAACTAAATTATTAGTGCTCTAGATTTATGATTATTTATATTATTTTATGTGATAAAGTGATGTGAAGTTATATGAAAATTATTTGTTATTTTAATGTTTATGCTATTTTTTTTTTCTAAATGCTTCATTTACTTGTGATTTAACCAATTGAAAAATTAAAATATAGTGTGATATAGTGATATCAGAAGTGTCCTAGTGGATTAAATAGGAAAAAACAAACGAATCATTTAAATATATATATATATATATATATATATATATATATATATATATATATATATATATATATATATATATATATATATATATATATATATATATATATATATATATATATATACTATATATAATATATATAAGTGATATTTAGGATTTTATCATATATACAATGCAATCACTTATTTTAAATGTATAGAAAAAACTATGATTATAGTGATTATATCTTTTTTAATCTAAACATAGATAAAAAATAAAAATGCTCATGATTGGAAAATATAAAAATATTAACTTCACTATTATATTCATCATAAAAACAATCAAGATATCATAAATTCATAGTTTATTTTCTAAAAGTTAATTAAAATCATATTCTCCAAAATAATTTTTATAATTTTTAGTATTTTAAGTTTTTCTATTTTTTCAACTTAGTTGGATTAAAATTTGGATGGCATAAGATTAGAAATTAACTAAATCTAAATTTATAAAAGATTTTTGTAAAAATGATACTCTACATTATTATATTACTTGAACGATACATGTACTTGCATTTGTGATTTTAGCATGGTCAACAAGCCAATAATGTGTACAAAATAAAATCAATGATAATAGCTTATAGAAACTTACAAGGGAGATAAAAGGGGTGTTTGGCTGACCATATTTGTAGTGTAAAGCACAACATATTGAACCATTTTGAAAATGTAAGTTTTTGATTGGTTGCATTTTCAATGCAAATATTTTATCAATAAACTCTAAATTCACCATATAGTTCATTTCTTATGCTTTTGTAACTTCTTGAAATAGGGCAATTTTCAAATACACTATAATTCTCTGTTTCCACTACCATCAGTCTGCGTTTATCATTGCCACCACAAGACCTTCCCAATGTTGGCCACCATTGATCACGTCACTATTTACTTTATTTTATTAAATAAGAAAAAATAAACTCTTATATTTATAGTATTTTTAATCAAATAAATTAAAAAAATTCAAATACATTACTTTTACTTTTAATTATATTTCTTTTATACTACATTCCTATTTCAACCAATCAACTAGCCCCGTAATATTAGAATCATGGTAATCTGTATTAAAAGTTTGTCCAATGTATCAATCATATTATGATCTTATTGAGTGAAAAAATTAAAGAAAGGAAATTTTTAAATAGTATGGCTCTTTATTCTTTTAGATTTTCAATAATTTAAAGGATAAAAAAGATTTATATGGTAGATCACATGGAAACCTTTTTCCATTCAAACTCAACCACTTTTGTGTGTGTATGTATGTGTACACTATGGGTATGTTGCAATCATATTACCCTTTTTATGTAACTTTTATGTTCATTTAATGTCCTTATCACCTATATTTACTTCTAATTAACTTCATAAATATTCTCAAAATTATCTAAGAAAAATGCTTTATGTTTACACTCATAATGAATTAAATAAAATCATAATTTTATTAAAATATGTTTTCTATTTATAAGTAATTTAATGGGCTTTAAAAACGTAATTGAAATCTTGATTATAGGATCATAGATTTCTCTCCACTCCTTTTGTAGAACACTTATAAAGGATTCCAATTGATATGAGAAAATTCCATAGTAAAAATCTTGTGCGATGAACGGTCGATAAAACCATATCATTAGAAACTTTGGGGTTAAATTCCCAAAAAAATTCAAATATGGAGTTTATAATTCAAATGCGTCACATGGCCGGTTCAAACAAAGCCAGATTCCATTTGTGCATTCAAATATACAAAACACATCATATGATTAAGGGAATCATCATGAGTCGTCGATGGAGATAATTGTTGGTTTTCATGTATTTGATTTTTAGGCCATGGAGACCAACAGAGAGAGAGATCAAGAGATCTGCTTTTGACAATTATATACCAATCTACATCATATTGATTGCCATAATCTCTATCGGTCTCCATCATTACCTTCATCATTTCATTTTTACTTTCACCATCATTATATATTGTCCATTTTGGGATTCCCATTGTTAGCCCTTCATGTACAATTATGTAATCCATTATCGGAAAAACTTAAAATAAAAATATATAGTGGAAGCTTTTCTTTAGGCTATGGTTTTTCCCTCTTTTCGAGATTTTTCACGTAAAAATTCTTGAGTTTTCTTGTTCACTCTTTAAACACCTATGTGTCATTTCAAACAAGCTAGTGTTTCACTCTCTACCTAGTGGTTTTATTAACACTAATATATGTTATATTCCAAATCTTTCTCCATTTCATTTTTTTTTGTGTTTTGTGACTTCCATAACAAATAGAATAAATTGTCTACTCTTCCTCACCTTACTCAAACTCTCTTCTTATTCAAAGCTCACATCTTTTACTACAATGGGAAGTTGAACTATATATTACTTCATTGACTTGTTTGAAAGCATGCAAAAAAAGGAGAAGTAATACAAATAGTTCAATGTAATAATAGACTATGAAGCTTAGAGCTCAAGATCAAGAAACTTCTCTCTTCCATGAATAGTATATTTCATAACTCTTCCCACCTTTGCTTTAACAAAGCTTAATTTTTGAGGTATTCATTTTTGAAGACTAAAATCTATAAAAATAAATTAAAAGAAGCAAATGCTTAAATGACTAAGAAAGAAAATCTCAAGTCCTATGTCCAATTTCTTACATAATAATAAGGGTGTCAATAAAATTCACATGATATCATGGAGCATAACCACCCTACCCTTAAGTAGGGGTGATCTCAATATTCTTTCTCTTGACATTTTTTATATGTTATGTAAAGCTAAATTAATATGGAGACTTTTAATCACAATTTATTTCTACTAGCTATATCATACATATAGTTCTATTTGGATAAAATCAAATAGGATAGCCTCTATCATCAAGAAATCTACTTGTGACATAACTTGCAAAAAAATTCATAATAGCCTTTCTTTTATTGTATGTGATGATAGTAATCTCATTTTTTTTAATGATCCATGGTTCTATAACAAATCACTTAATAAGCATTTTGGAAATTTTATATTATCTTAATATAGTTTTAACTATTTAGCTAAGACTAAATATTTTATCTACATTGGTGCTTACTTTATTCTATATGTTTCTTCTTTTACTTCCATAACTTATATCCATTAGTGACAAACATTCCCATCTTTAATTATATTAGTTGTTGCTTATCAAAAGGTAAACCCAACCTTCCTTATAAATTTGCCTACCCCATTTTATTTTTCATGTGTCTAAAGTTGATTGGAGGAAGTTGATTTAGTTTTAAGTACTTGCTATCAAATATGCCTTATTTGGGTAATACCTAAAATTTCTATAAAACTATATGAGATAATAATTTCTCCCAAAAATTATGCTTTTTTTTTTTGCATAATTCAACATTATTCACACATATTTTTAATAAAATTATAAAAAATATTTTATCATGTTAATAGAATCCAAAATAATAGTATAATGAAAAAGATATAACAATAATATGATATGAAAATTCTCTAGTGAAGCAGAATCTTAATGTCAAGAAAATTTACGAATCGCACTAGAGATCAACCACTTATTATCAATCGACTCTTAAACATGGAGTGTTTATAGTCAAATCGAGCATCTTGACGAGCCGGATCTAACAAGCCCAAGATCTCATAATTTCAATTTCATTTGAGCATTCAAATACACAAAATACATCATATGATCAAAGGAATTACATCGATGGAGAGGAGTGGTTCTTTTGCATATATTTACAGAGCGTACCTCCAATCTATAAATAGCCTCATTCTTTATGAGGGAAGCAAACAAGAGAGAGAGAGCTCTAAAGCTTGAAGATCCTCCAAGCATAATCATGCCACCACTCGGTGTGACCACTTTGGTCAACCACGCTTGTATTTATACATCCTCTTGTTCGTTGATCCCCACTGTTCTCCATCATTTTCTACCATTGACAACTGTTACAACCTAAACATGATTATATGGTTGTTGTTGTTGTCTTATTCCATTGTATCTCTCTCAATCTATCTGTATTAACTTTTGTACTCCAAAATAAATACATAGTGGATGAGTTTTACTGGGCTAGGCCCTGTGGTTTTTTACCCTATTCCTGGGGTTTTTCCATATAAAAATTTCTGGAGTTTTCTTATTCACTCTTTAAATACGTGTGTGTGTCTTTGGATTTCTAAAGGCTAAAACACTCTCACTCTGGTTTTCTAGCCATGAGTTTGATCTTTGTTTATGGAAGCTGATTCCATTATTTTATCTTGTATGGCAAGTTTAACAAGATCAAAACCACTTAGGTGGAGCATTTCAAGCTTTTAAGAGTGCAAGCGAAGAATGAAGATTCATCAAACTTGTTCCTTTAGATTTTATCAAAATCGGGGCAACTCTTAATCTCAAAAGATTATCCAAATCAATATTCGATCTAATGATTATCAATTAGAGAAGCAAGTAATACCAATGAAAAGATCAAGGTTAAGGAGCAACTTACAACCCTCCGATGTTTTGATTCAAACTCTTCCATGAGGTTAACGTCATCAAGTAATATTTTGACAACAATCTCGAGATGGGTCAAAATCTCAGAATTCAATTCAATCTCTTCATACGTTAACATCATCGAGCTCGATAACAACACGGATAGATCAAAACTTACACTCTACATGGGTTAATGTCATCGGCGAACTCGACAAACAATCTCTGGATAGGTCAAAATTACGAGCCAATTTTGACATCTTATACAGTTAACGTCGCAGACTCGACACAACCTAAGATAAAGAGAGAGTTGGTGGACTTCCCATGACCTCTTCCATAGTTGCGTCATGAAGAAAAAAAACTAGGATGGGTCAAAAGATCCTTGGACTTCCGCATTTTCTTCCATCGAGCAAATCGTCAAAGCTCAGATAGATTAAAGGTCCTTGGTGGACTTTCCGACCTCTTTACAGTTGCGTCACGCGCCAAACCTCTGGTCAAAATCTTGGCGATTCAATTCAACCTCATCCATAGTTAACGCGTCATCGGGTAACACCAAACAACCTGGATAGGTCAAAATCTCGCCGGTGATTCGACCTCTTCCATAGGTTGCGTCAGTAATACCGACAAACAACCCGGATAGATCAAAATCTCCGGCATTCAATTCAACCTCTTCCACGTTAACGCGTCATCGAGCAAAGACTTCGACAACCTGATGTCAAAAGGTGGTGGACTTCCATGACCTCTTCCAGTTACGCCGTAACACTCAAATAACCTCGAATGGGTCAAAATCATCAGCGGATTCAATTCAACCTCTTCTACACAGGTTAACATCATTGGGTAACACTCTTGATAAACAACCTCAGATGGGCCAAATTTCAACGGATTCAATTGACATCTTCCATATTTAACATCATCTGAGACACCTCGACAAATAACTCGGATAAAAAAATCATCCGTTGGATCTTGGCGGTCCCCGTAGATATCTCACCTCTCGAGGCTGGTAACTACGCTTCGCCGTGATACATCCGGTTCTGACCACCCCATGGTCATCATCCGTCGCGGTTACCCGTCTCGCTATTACGATCAGACCATCGGCCATCGCGGTGGCATCGCCCGGTACCGATTATCACGAGGCCATCTCATTCGATTGTTCATTCTTGTTATCCCTTCACCAAGCCGCCCATCTTCCCATTATTCTCGCCGGTCATTCTTGCGACCATCATGCCATCTGCGGTCGGCACCATCATCCTTCCGATCACATCACCATCGTATAAGATAACCATTGTCATTGGTCATCCCTGGCCAGTTCGCCGTCATTCATTGCCGATTCTGTTGACCATCCCCGTTGGTCGCCAACCACCTCGGCGCCGCCATCGGCCGGTCATCACCGTGCCGTCACTACATCGCCGATCTTCGCCGACCATGGCCGTATCCGGTCACCATTTGGTCATCGGTGTCGTGCTCGCATTAAGCCTCGTCATTAATCGGTCGTTACGAGGCGTTAACGCCTCTTTCGAGGAAAAATAGCACTCTTGTATGGTTATGGGTGATAAGACCGGTAGGTGAATCGGTTACCTCTTTCGAGGGAAAAGCTGGAGCCTTGTCTTATTATGGGTGTGATGTCTCTCGGCAGGATTAGGTCGAGTCGACACCTCTAAGCGAGGCCATGAACTATGTGTCTTCATCTCACGGTTCGACAGATCGATTGACACTCTTTTGAGGGAAAACTTGAGCCTTGTATGACTATGGGCCTTGATTACCTCAAACCCGATCGGTAAAGGGCAATCAATGCCTCTTTCGAGGGAAAATTGGAGCTCGGCATGCACTCGGTCTTGATCGCCAAACGGTGTCAAGGGCAATCAACACCTCGAGGTAAAGCCAGTCTTAACATGAACTACGGTCTTGATTTGCCAAACCCATGGTTTGACGAGGTCATTGACACCTCTTTCGAGGGAAAAGCGGAGCCAGTATGAACTATGGGTCTTGATGCTATGAACCCGGTCGATCCGAGGTTGATTCACCTCTTTCGAGGGAAAAGCGAGCCTTACATTATGGCTGACCGATCAGCAGTCGATTGACACCTCTTCGAGGAAATCTAGAGCCTGCCATGAACTACTCTCGCCTCAGGCGACCTCTCCCAGAAGAAGGGGACACTATGAGAAGTGCACCTTCTCTCTTGGCCCTGGGGGAGTTTTATAGACACTATATAGTGGCAAAAGGTAAAAAATTAAAAGAAAATCGCAAAAAATTGTTGAAAACCTCAAAAAATGGACCAAAATGGATGAAAATACCCTCATCGGTAGCGTCCATGGTGGCGTCTTGCCTTTGCCCACCTTTGCTCCCCTTCGTGACGTCGGCCGACCCAGACACTCCCTGACCCGCCAGGCCAGCATGTTGCCCCGCTGCTCTATCGCCACGGGCCAACCCGCGGCCGTGACCCGCACACTTTCGCCATACCGTGCCCCGCCTGACATCATTAGACAGCGGCTGCCCATGTGGCGCTGCGCCCGGTAGCCGTAGCTGGCAGCGCCATGTAAATAAATGAAATGGGTCTTATAAATTGAATCGCGTGTATCCAGCGCTGTCGCATCATCATAACCTTGATCATGCGTGCTCAGATATGTTCTCTTAAAATGTATTTAATGGATCCACATTGAAGAATCTATTTTCAAATATTCGGCATATATATTTTTTGATGATTGAGATAATATTATCCAAAAATAGTGGGGCAACTGATATGATCCTGAAAATTCTACTAATCAATGCACGAATCTTGATGTCGAAAGTAATCTGGTTCTAAATCAAGACTAACTGAGATCAAGCGCTTATTATCAATCGACTCTTAAACATGGAGTGTTTATAGTCAAATTGAGCGTCTTGGCGAGCCGGATCTAACAAGCCCAAGATCTTATAATTCCGACTTCATTCGAGCATTCAAATACACAAAATATATCATATGATCAAAGGAATCATTTTGAGCCGTCCGATGGAGAAGAGTGGTTTGGATTTTGCATATATTTACAGAGACGCCACTCCTTCAATCTATAAATAGTCCCTCACTCTTCATATGAGGGAGGCCTAAGCAAGAGAGAGGAGAGAGCTCTAAATCTTGAAGATCCTCTAAGCATAGTCGTGCCACCACTCGACGGTGGTGCGACCACCACCGTTGGTGGTCAACCACCATCGCCGCCGTCCGCCACTTGATCCTTTCGTCATTGATCCCGATGTTCTCCATCATCACATCCGCGGCACTCGAATGTGACTATATGGTTTGTTGTCGATTCAGGATTCCATTGACCATTCTCATATATAATCACGTAATCCGTGTCGGAAAACTTTGTACTCAAAACAAATACATAGTGGATGACTTTTCCTGGGCTAGGCCCCGTAGTTTTTTACCCTATTCCTGGGATTTTTGCTTGTAAAATTTCTAGAGTTTTCTTGTTCACTCTTTTCACTATTGCTGGATTTGTAATTTAAACGTAAACTTTCACTCTACCACAAATGATTTTTAGCATGCTAATAATAATAATAATAATAATAATAATAATAATAATAATAATAATAATAATAATATCATCATCATCATCATCATCATCAATAATCATAATAAATAGAAAAAAGTTGAAGCAATTCAATGTAAAAAAGCAAAAATCTAATGAAAATACAAATAGAACTATATTATAAGATTGAAGATAATGAATGGAATCTTAATACTTGATATGTCACTCAAAACTCTACTACATGAATTATAAATCTTGATATCGAAAGCAATAATTGGTCGATCTTACGATCAAACTTAAAATATAATTGAAAACTTTGGGATATTAGTCGATTCTAAAGCTCTTAAATATAAAGTATTTATATTCAAATTGAGCATCTTGGCATTTGGATCTAACAAGCCTCTCTTAATTCGCTTCATTTGAGTACTTAAAATACATCGATGATCAAAGGAATCATTTTGAGTCCGATGGGTGATTTGGATTTTCACAGGGGATGTCATAATTTATAAATAGCCACTCATTCTTCACATGAGGGGGACCGAAGATGAAAAGAGGAGAAAGCTCTAAGACTTGAAGAATCTCATCAACCTGGTCCAGGATCATCGACCGCCTGGCCGCCTTTGGCCTCCGCATTGTCTACCGCATCGACCATTGCCTGCCGTCGTCAACCACCATCGCCGGTCATCGCCACCACGAATCATCACCGTCGCCGGTCCGCCTCGCCATCGTGATCATCACCCGATTGGTCCGCTGCGATCGCAGTTACCCGCCGCGGATCACCGGATACCATTGATCAACGAAACGCCATCGCTATGGTCATCGCCCGGCCACCACATCGGTCGCCCCGCCACCTACCACCGCTGCCGCAATGGCATCGCACCACCACTATTAGCCCCAGTCATTCACCATCACTGGCTGCTACCAACCGCCACCTGACCATGGCTCGATCGTTGTCGTCACGGATCATACCTCCAAGCAGGCTTCGTCGTTAATCCGTGAAGCTTATCACAAAATTTACTCTTTGTAAGCTATCATTTTCTTTGGAGAAAAGATAATAATTGTAATAAAAGTGATATAGTGAAATTATTTTTAAGTAGGTAGGTAGTTTTTTCTTGTGATTTCCATGTAAAATCGAGGTCTCAAACTTTTGTTTTTTCAAAATTTTATCAACACTAAGATATCGAATTATCCTATTATAGAATCTTCCTGCATGCAATAATACTAAAATTGTATTTTTGCTGTGATAGTCCACCAAGCAATCTAGTAAATTTTGCTATAAAAAAATTATGACCGGGTTTGATGACTTAGCAAGCATTTTGTCATAATCCAACCAATGTAAGACGTCATATTAAGGAGAGTAATATCATGTCGAGATGTAACAATTAATCAAATTCTCAAGATCTATTATGAAAGAAATTTCTTTTTTTTTTTTTCAATTTCATAAACATTGAGCCGCTACTATTATCAAAATATCATAAAATATAAATAGTCAACACAAAATCATATTACAACTATACATCAAAATAATAATTATGATATGATTCTTTACTAACAAAACATATATATTGGCATTACTGTCAAAAGAATACATCTAAAATAAAAACATACATAAAGTCAAGCTCACATAGTAAGCAGCAAAACTTCTACTCAACTTGAGCAATATTCTTTCTTTAAATAATATGTGAATATAACAAGGTGGTGAGTAACCATAGTTTAGTAGGCTACTCAAAATTTACTATAATTTTCAATGCAAAAATAAAAGAATAGATATTTGTAAAAGAAAAATATTTTATAAACAATAAAATATACCTTAAATGAATTAAAATAATATTTCAACATGTCACATATTGTGTTTATCAATAACAATGTTAGTATAAAAGTTAATCTCTATTGTAAGCATACACCAAGCAATAATGTAATCAACAAGATGACAAAAATAAAATAATAATTTATTTCTTTATTGGTACTATTTTATAATTTTCTTTTCTCCCCTTATATCTCAACTTCCACTTATATCTCAACTTAATCATATTTCTTCTTTGACATTACTTATACCTTCATTTATTCACATTTATTAAGGCATATAAAATGCACACATTGATAACTTTATATGTGCACAGGCTCTTATTACTCCATTTGAATGCACATGACATACAACCATCCAACCACATGTACTTTCCCATCTTTTTTATTTTTTTATTTTTTATTTTTTTGCATTTACATTTTGTTACTTAAATATTGAATATTATCATTTTTAGCATATATAAATATAATCAAATATGTTTCAGAAATATATAAATATCAACGAGTACAACTAACAATATAAATTAATTAGTGATTATTAGCATAGTGATTTTTATAGTCATTTTAATTATATGTTATAAATGAATATATACTATAATCTATTTTATAAAGACATAATGAAACTAATATGATAAATACCAATCCATAGAATCCAATAATTATTCAAATAGTTATCATACAATAAGCATATAAACTCAACTAATTAATATCTAAAAGGGCTATATCAATTTATAAATCCATTATAAGTAGTACACATTTTATATATCATAACAACTTAACAAGTATTTTATAATTGATATGATTAGTGCTAATCTTATAATAAATTATGATGGACATGAATAAAATATATTTTATTCAATTGAGGTAATAAATAAAAATAATCTTATTATTATAGAAATAATTTTTTGTAGTAGAAAATCTATGCATTAATAAAACATGACCAAACTATTTATACAACTCAATATTAAAAATAAATCTTCTAAATTTTGGACAATGATAATTAAACATTAAATACATGACTACCGACTTATAAAATATTATGAAATCAAATATAAGTATCAAGATAATGCTCTCAATGAAGAAATTAAGATTTTATCGTCTAATAAATCAAAATTGTTTACCTCAAAGCATTTATTTTCTAGGATAAGTGTAATTGATAATTGTGTGTTTGCTAATTCTTCTTATTATTTTAATTAGATATAATGATGAAATAAATTTTATCATTATGACTTATTAATACATCATATTAATGTTAAATATAAGATATTTTTAAATAAAGCAATGACAAACGAATCTCAAAACGTTTTTGCTTTTCCCTTTATACAATTTTTTTATTTAATTCATGATGGCTCGCGTGCCCTTCTCATCTTTTTTTCCCCTTTATTGGAAATTCACTATAGTGTTGGAGATTAGCCTACTTTATAATTTTTTAAAAATTACTTAATACATAAATTTAATATAAATGAATTTTAAATTTAAATTTTATAAATTTTTAAAGAGTTTTTATTTACTAAATTTTCTAACATGAGTTGTAAGAAAGAAAAAAAACAATGAGCTAAGGGTGACGCCAATGGGATTTAAATTTAAAATTGAATAATTTAATATAGAATTCATTATTGAAGCGATTTAAATAATTTTTAATTTATTAAATATTCTAAAAATATTAATTATAGAAAATTAAATTAATTTAAAATGAATATTGATACATCCTATAATTCGATATTAATCTAATTTTGAAATGTTAAATCAATTTATTTCTGATTCAATATGAACATTAAATCAATTTTATATATATTTAAATAATAGATATAAATGGTCAAAATTTATATTTTTAAATTAATAATATAAGATCACATTATATCATTAAGGCAATCAAACAAATACAATCATATTCTTTATTAAAGGTTGGAGTTTTCCATAATTCTTTATCATAAGCCATTCTCTAATTTGAAGACAATTTATAACATCATTTTAATAAATAAAATAAACAAACTTCTACTCTTTCTAGATCGATTCTTAAGATATTATTTAAAATTTATTTATATTATCTTTTCTATTTCTAATATTGTTTACACCTTCTTCTTACTAAAGAAGCGATATCTTTTACAACATGTGAGTCAATTTATTTATGATTTAATTTCATTTCATATATATTATTTGGATAATTTTTTTTTCTTAATTCTATAAAATTCTAATAAATTATATATATATATATATATATCAAATATTTAATTAATTTTTAGATGTTAATCAATTTTAATTTTCAATTGATTAAAATTAAATTAATTTTATTTAAATTTTAAATAAAATATTATATCAAGATAACTTTAATTTTTTAAAAAAAAATTTAATATAAACTCTTCATACATAATATTAATCTTAGAGTAAATTTAATAATTTTGAAGCTCATTCTTATATAAGTTAGAACATAATATTTTGACATAAAATTTCCATTTCTAATTTCAAACATATTTATGTTTTTTAATATAAAGAATAAACAAACTTCTACTTACTTACTAGATTCTTAATATTATTTAAAATTTATTTCATTCTTATTTATCTTTAATTTCTAAAATAATTTAGATTTTTGTTAAGTTATACTTACAATCGTGAGTCAATATTTATGATAAGTTCATCTCAAATTTATCAAGTATTATTTCATTTAGTATATTTTTAAAATTATATATTCTAATTATTTTAAATTTTTTTATAAAAAATATTTTATTATATTAGAGCTTGTTAGTGATGAATTTTATTTTTTATACTATTTTTAAAATTAGATTTATTTAGTACATTTTATGTATTTTTTATTTTAAATAAATGATATTACTTAAATTTTTTTAAAAACATCTAAAAATTATTTGAAATATTTAAAATAATAATTATATTCTTTAATTATATTTAATTTCAAATTGAAATATAAATAAAATTAAATAAAATGATCTTAAAAAAGCTCTATAATATTTTAATTTTTCTTAAGGAAGTTGAAATTTAATGACAATTACATTTGAAATTAATGATTAAAGTTATTTTTTTTTGTTGGAAAGTTAACGTATAATTTGATGTCAAGACTTTTAATTGAAAAAAATATTCTAAAATTAAAATTATTAATAATTTATTATTATTATTATTCCGAAGCGCAATCCCACTTGTAACCGCCTTCCATATACGCCAGCCTATTTATTTATTATTATTTTAAATCGCCGAAAGGAAGCCTTCTTGACAGTCGCTCTTTCCTCATCATTCTCTGCACGCTCACTGATTTCTTCACTCCCTCACCAAACCCTAAGCCAAAAGGATCCCTCTTTCCATCTCCCTCTTCCCTCCTTTCTCTATTAATCCCCACTCCAACTTCAACCTATTCACAACCCAACAATGGCGTCGTCAAGATCCCTCATTGTCTTCTCCCACGCCGTGTTCGTCCTCCTCTTGGTTTCTATGGCAGAGGCTGCGAGCTCTGCGGCGGCGCCGTCGCCTTCGTCGTCTCTGCCGGCGGCAGAGTGCATGTCGGAGCTATTGAGTCTCTCCGGTTGCCTGCCGTATGTGCAGGCGGGAAGCACCGTTGCGAAGCCGGATGCTTCCTGCTGCTCGCCTTTGAAGAAGGTGGTGAAGGAGAAGCCTGCCTGCCTTTGCCAGGCATTTGGATCCAGTTCTACCTTTGGTTTCAACCTTAACATTACTAAAGCCCTCTCTTTACCTTCTGCTTGTAATGTCAAGACCCCTTCCGTCTCCAAGTGCAAGTGTGAGTCTTTTTTCTCTTTTGAATCAATTAAAAAATGTTTTGATCGAGCTTTTTTTTCATTTTTTGATCGGTTTTGGCTTTCCCTGCTACGTTCATCTCTCTCTCTCTCTCTCTCTCTCTCTCTCTTTTCCCCTCTGTTTTGCTCATCAATTTTCTTTGTTGCAGTGGCTGTGGCTGCACCTTCGGGAGCTCCTGGTATGCTATCTATTTACTCTCTCGCGTTCTTCTTGTTCATGGATTGATTTTTTTAGCTTAGTTACATGTCAATCTGAATTTGGTCCTTCAACCTTTTTCTTTTTTTGTTGAGGCGCAAAGGAAAGTTGTTTTTATATTAAACTACTCGATGTTCAAGCTCCTGAAGTTTGCATTATTTGCTTTTTAAGAAAAGTAAGTCAAAAAGATGACTATAGAAAAATGTGCGCTTAGTTAAGATATTTTTTATTTTTCCTTAAAAAAGATATATTTTTTTTGTATAAACATATTTAAAAAGATTCAATTTTACCCCTAAATTTTTAGATGAAAGAGATTAAAATCTTTACAAAATAATTAATAAGTGCTCTCACAGAAAAGTTTTAGCGTTCCTAATCCATATCTTCGTTACAGATGAAAGCAGGAGTAAGAAATAAATTAACACCAGAGAGAAAAATATTAATCAGTGTATCCCAATTCTTTATCAGGAGACCGCTACTTATTATGTAGGATGAGAAAAAATGACAAATTTATAAAAAAAAAATTAAGATAATGCATTAGATTTCTTATATTTAATTAGTCTCTCTCTCTCTCTCTCTCTCTCTCTCTCTCTCTCTATATATATATATATATATATATATATATTTATTACTGAATTAACCTGAGTTAAGCAGCACACACGCTTGAATAACTTATGTTAAAGCTGCTCTGGGACAGCTGCAATAGACCTTTCCATCATTCGGTCAAAGGTAATCAATGGACAACATGATAAATAATAATTACTTCCTTGCCAAATTTTATGTACCTAAGTACATACCCACCGTCTCTTAGCTCGGTTGGTGGGCGGCGTGTGAACTCAGATTTAATTCGATTCCCGGAGAGGTCTCTTCGGGGATATCAGGGAAATACGCGTGTGATGAATGTGACGTGTGGCTCCAGGATTAGTCGATATCACAGATGGGTGAAGTGTTGAGTGGATATCCTTAAAAAAAAAAAAAAAAAACGTACGTAAGTACATATTAATAAAGCAGTACATAAGTACCTAAGTAATTATTATTTATCTACAAGGAGTCTATGGATAAATAATAAATGTAGAGTTATGATGCAAGTATTCCAGGTTCAAATTTTATTTTCTAAGATATGTGATCTATTTTTAATATATTTATAACAGAAACTTGGTGCTTAGAATTTTAACTCCTAGAATTTCGTGTAACCTTTACAATTCTTAAGTTCTAATTAAATTTTAATGTTTAATACCTTCGCTTAAACTTGATTATCTTCGATCCTTTGTTTCATCAATAACATCCTTAAATTTATGAAATTGATCCTTCCCTTTGCTGATGATTTTGTGAAGAGATCTGCAATTTTTTCTTGTGTTTTCACATAGAAACTCACACCTTTTTTTTCCTTTCACATGCTCTAAAATAAAATGATACTAAATGTTGATGCGCCTGCTCCTTTCTTCTTGAATTGGATTTTTGGTTAACGCAATTGTTGATTTGTTGTCCATATTGATATTTTTAGCTTCAAGTTATGAAAGGCACATTTTCCTGTGTGGTTTTTATTAACCAAAATTCTTAAAATATTCATGATTATGTTGCAACATATTCCATTTCACAAGTAGAGACAATTATACTAGAGTTCTTCTTGGATTCCAAAATGGAAAATAAATCATTTGGTACTTCTCTAATCATTCATCTCCTCCCAAATCACTATAAAATTCACTTAACAGTGATATGGTAGTCCATTGGAGATGGTAACTTGGATATAATGAAGAACCCTCTTTTTTAATTGCATCATCTTTTGCCCCTTCATAGATCAATTAACCAATCCAACTCAATAAAGAATTTCCATTTCAATTACCTTAAACCTTCAATCAGCCTTTTATTGAGAGTAGAATACATCACTTAGCTTTCATATTTTGATAACTTCACAATTAACACAAGTGTTAATTGCATTGTAGTTATCATCTATTGGATTTTTTAGACTTCTTTTGCATAAGCTTTTGTGATATAAAATATTTTATTTTACTTGATTTACCTCTAAGCTGAGGAAGTAAGTTATGGACTACTCGAATTGCATTTAGCTCGAACTCAATCAACATTTGAACATCACTTGTGCAAATAAGATCATCTTCGCATGTGCAGCAATTTTGTTCCATTTTTCTTTATACAAAGCATTCTTATCGAAGTCATTGAACAAAACCCTTAATTTTGAAATAAAAATTAATGTGAATATTTTTAGCTCAAATACTTTAAGCCACAAAGTTCCTTCTTTAACTTTGCTAGTTTTTCTTCATGCCTATCTTATACATATATCATAGGTTGTTGCATGGACTTCTTTTGCAAAAAAATATTTGAGAAAGTAGGTTTGGCATCTATTTGAAAAATCTTCCATCAATTTTAAGCCGCAATAATAATTCTATTTAATTGTTTTCATACAAGTAGTAGGACCAGATACCCATCATAATCGATACTAGCTTGTTGCTTTTATCCTTTCACAATCAATGCTTTTGAAGTGTTACAAGCTCCGCTCCCACATCTTATTTCTTTTTATGAATCAACTACTCATTCATAGCTTTTCTCCATTCTTTATCTTATAACTTCTTAATCGAAAATTGATTCTTGTTTATCAAGAAGACAAATGGAATTACACTCATAAGTAACATGATAGATCTCTTGCAAACTTTTAATTCTAAAATTATCTTGGACAATCTTTTAGTAACCTTAATACCCTAAACAAAATAGAATTTCATTTTATATCAGATTAGTAAATGGAAGTTAGTGCTTTAAAGAAAATGAAATGTGGAATAGCGACCGGATAATATTCCAATAGAAGTGTGGAAATGTTTAGGTGATCAAGGAATTTCTTGGCTTACAAATCTTTTAATGTTATTTTAAAGACTAAAAGATGCCGAGATGAGTGGAGAAAGAGTTTGTTGGTTCCTATATTTAAGAATAAAGGTGATGCACAAGAGTGTGCAAATTATAGAGGAATTAAGTTAATGTCATACATTAAAATTATGGGAGAGAGTAAGCATAGGTTACGATGTGATTCTGAAGTTTCTCACGCTTTGGTTTCATGCCGTAGATCTACTATGGATGCTATACATTTGTTAAGAGGTTTGATGGAGAAGCATAGAGAAAATAAAAGGATCTACATATGATATTTATTGATTTAGAGAAAGCTTATGATAAAGTCTCAAGAGATGTTCTTTGGAGAGTTCTAGAGAGAAAGAAGTTAATATTGGTTATATTCAAGTCATTAAGGATATGTATACTGAGCTCACTTGTGTCCAAACAAGGAGGATTGACAAACTATTTTCCTATTTCATTACATCAAGGATCAACATTAAGCCCTTATCTTTTACTTTAGTTATGGATGTTCTTACGAGACATTTACAAGAAGATGTACCTTGGTGTATGTTTTGATGACATTCTTCTTGTTGATAAGACTAGAGAGGGAGTCCAAACTTGAATTATGGAGGTCAACTTTAGAAAAAGGTTTTCGTTAAGCAGATCTAAAACGAATATATGGAGTGTAATTTTAGTTGTAGAAGTTTTAGTGGTATTGTGACTTTAGGTGATCAAGTCATTAATAAGAGTGGCGATTGAGATATTTAGGCTCTATTGTTCAAAATGATGGTGAAATAGATGGAGATATTATTAGTAGAATTCAAGTTGGATGGTTGAAGTGGAGGAATACATCGGCCTATTATGATAGAAAAGTTCCAAAACTTAAGGGAAAATTTTATAAGATGGTGGTAAGACGCAATGACTTATAGTGCGAGAATGTGGTTAAAAAGAGAAACAAGTTAAGTGTTACGAGATGAGGATGCTCAGTGGATGAGTGGCTTTACCCTTAGAGATAGAATGCAAAATGAGTATGTTCGGAAAAAGTTGGAGTAGCTCCAGTGGTAGATAAGATTAGAGAGAGTCGCCTTAGATGGTTTGGCCACATAAAGCGTCGGCCGTCTGATGACCTGGTTAGGAGAGTAGATGCATTAGATTTGCCTTATGTTAAGAAAGGTAGAGGTAGACCTAAAAAGACTTGGTTAAGATGTATAAAAAATGATCTTAGTATACTTGAATTAAATGAGAGTTTGACACATAATAGGATACAATGGAGACGAAGGATTCATATAGCCGACCCCACCTAGTGGGATTAAGGCTTGTTGTTGTTTTTGTTGTTGTTGTTGAATCTTTCAAAATTGCGGAGATAATAACAATTAAGGATCTTTTTTTTAGTCTTCACAAATTGATGGGTCTTTTTTTAATTTACTAATTCTAAGAGTCTTCTTTGTTGTACTCAATGTCATAACTCACATCAAATTTTTTTTTTTTTGGTTATTGGATAAGCTTGTAAGTCTTCGAGCTTGCATTTTAATTAATGAAGAGAAACTTGGCACTATTGTAATCTAGCTTCAATCTATTTTATTCAAGAATATGCTCATATGCAAGAGAACCAAAAAATTTTCAACCCTTTGATCAAGAATATATGTGAAGACAAGCTCTCCATACTTCTTATGGAGTCATGACCTTCAAGCTTTTTGTTGAACATCTATTAAGAAAATAGATGCTGCAATTCATAGCTTCACCCAAAAGTTTTTGGGCAAGTTCTTGCTCTTTAGCATATTACAAACCTTATTGAGAACATGTGATTTTTCTTTTTTACAATGTCTTTTTTGTGGTGAATATAGTGTCATCAAAGGTCTTCGAATGACATTACAATAACCTTTAATGATTTTAGATGTAAATTTTTCATCATAACTAGATCATAGTCCTTGATTTTACAGTAATTTTATTCTCTACTAAAGCTTTGAGTTTTTTGAAGTTGTGAAATGCCTTTGATTTCTACCTTAATAGATAGACCAACGCTTTCTTGTAATAATCATAAATAAATAGATGTCCGTGAGCTCCAATAGTTTTGTTGCATGATATGATGCTTCTCCTTGGTTGCTTACTAATAGAGCATCCTTCACAAATTTTTTTTGAGAGTTGGTGTGAGGTCAATTCATTCTTCATGGGCTTAGTTGATAACTGTTACTGGCAAATAAAGATACCCAAATGTCAAATGCCATAACCAAAAAGAATCTTTAGCATAAGCTTTTAAGCATTTGACATCTACATACTTGATAGTTGAGTTTCAATAAGAACAACTGATTGTTTAATATTTGAACATGAGTAAGAAAATTATTATTTTGATCTCTTAAAAATATATAGATTTCTTTTTTATATGAATATTGTAACATAGTTTCAAGACTTGGTTTAAACTCAAAACATCACTTAACATATGCTTAACAACATTGAAAATAGAACAATGACTTACTTTTGTTTTAATTGGATAAGAATTTTGCTTATACCCTTCACTAGCTGCTTGAAAGCGTCATCAAGAGAGACTTGTCCTTCTATTCATTCTTCTAGCTCTATAAACATTTCATTGTACCACATAAGTGATTGTTTGTTCTATTGTTTCAATATCATAGAGTTTACGTATTGATTTCTTTTCCATTGTAACTAATTAGAGTATACAATCTACTCCTTGGTTCTTTGTAAAATTGTATTGTCATCAACCTGATTAGGATTTTTATGCCAACAATTTAAAGCATAATGACTATATTCCCTGCAAGTATATCGCATGATCTTTCAGTTGTCATACCTTGAATTTCTCCTCTATGCACTTTGTTCACAACTTTGATTTCTTTCATCATCATTGTAATCTCCTCATCCTTGATCATGTCTACATCTCCATCGGACAGGATCATGATCACGACTTCCTTGATTTTCTCCTTATTTATTTTTATAATCTTCTTTGTCCTCCTTCAAGAAACCTTCATTTAAAGAATCTTATTCAAAATCTTCTACATTATTTTTAACCTTTATTTATAGGCTTACAATGAACCCATAAATTCATCAATTGTCTTGATCTCCAAATCCTTAAAGAGTCTTTAATAGTCACCACATTATTTTGTAATTAAGTTTTGCATCCATGTAGTCTTTAATATTCCAATTTCTACTACTTAATTGTCTTGCAAAGTCTTCCCATTTCTACTTTGTTGATTGCTAGGATCAAGACTCATTTGAAATAGTTTGACACATTTTCGAACTCTTTCATGCACAGAGCCTTAAACTCATCTCAAAGTTTTTTGAAGCAAACTCCCTTAACCTTGTTGGCTCATTTGAATTTCATAGAATCTCCTGTGCTTGCATGGAGGTGGTAATTGTAACAAGCTTTTAAATGCCAACATGTCTATCGATTTATAGATAAAATATAAGGTTTTTCTTATTGTTCTTTCAAATCTCAAGGAGAGCATCTATTTGTTAAATAATGAGGGTGACTCCTTGTGTGGCTTTATAGTTCATCCACAATTTCCTAAATGTCTTGGGATTCAAACAAAGCCTTCATTTGGATTCTCCAATTTACATAATAAGAATTGCCGAGATAAGAAATGCTAGTTGTATAAAATTGTTATCCTTGGTCAAGTTCTAACACAAATTTAATAAGGAAATTACATGAAATTTGAAGGAGTTTTTAATCTAAAATAGCTTGATTTATCATTCTAAATGATCTCATGGGTACTTGTAAGTTTCATGGAGATTTTAGATACAATATAACTCTAAATGAAGATTTGTAATACATGTATTCTAATTTCATACTCTAAAATTAAGATCTCTTAATTGAAAATATAAACTTTCAACATAAACAGTTTTGCAGTTGCAGCTTTTCCTCTTCTGCGTCAGTTCTTTTTATATATTATTGTCCATTGGTCGTACCGTGGTGGACTTTGAACTGCTTTCAAAGTGCTGTTCATAGGACACTGAGGGACGCTGACCCTCCTTTAATTATCTATTTGAACTTTACATTTGTTTTGTTGAGTTCTTGAGTTGGAATAAATTACTTTGTAATTTATTGCTTAATGTTTAGAAAAGACGTTTGCGAAACTCTTGAAAGTTGTTATTAAGGATAACAAAGCTTGACAATGAAGCATCTCATTATTATTTTTTTTTTGCCCACCAAAGTCTGTTAGGTGGGGTTTTATCGTGTAGGCGAGATTCGAATTCAAGATCTTAATAATAACTTAATGAATTAATTATCATCCACAACATCTCACCATAAATATAATGGATCAGCTTGGTTTATATCGGAATAAAATAATAATGGAGCATTTTCAAACATATCATACAATTTTTATATATTAATTTATGGAATACCTGAACTTTAATATCACTATCATTAGTTTCTTTTTCAAGTGTAATGCACTTTTTAAGTATTAGATATATAAATGCTTAAAAATTATGTGGTATGTATGTAAATCTTCTTGACGCGTAGCATTAGAATTATGCTGCCTCTTTGTTATATGGCTGACTAACAATGAAAAGCAAATGTCATACATTCCGTTAAACCTTTTTTGTCCATCGCAGTTCATGCACCCGGAACATCGTCGGAAACTGCTCCATCGGCTGTCGGACAAGGCTCGTCACGCCGTCACCATCTCCGGCATCCTCAGCGGTCGTCTTCCTTCCCGTTCCATCCAACGTTCCGTTTCTTTCCATTTTACTGCTGTCAGTGTGCTCTTTACTTAGTCTATGAGGTGTTTATACTGTTTTCTTTGTTTGTCGTGGCATTGGACGTCTTCTCTAACTCTGCTTGTATTGATTATGTATTAGTGGTGAACATGATATTGGTGCACTTGCTATGTGGATTCAATGTATGGTATCCTTGAGATGAAGGTTTGTTGTATATCCAATTTGCTTTCAATACAGAATTCCATAGATTAACAAGTCAAGCTCCATTTAGTGCATTCTTAAGGCATCTTCCTCAACAATGCATAACCTTGAAAGTTGATACGAAGGCCTCAAAAGAGCACCGAAGTTTTTTTTTTTTTTAAAAAGAATATTCAAAAAATTCACTCTATGATTAGGGCTGTTAAAAAAGCTCGTTGTTCACAACATTTCGTATTGTGATATTTAAGTGTTTGACTCGTTAACTAAATAGCACGAATAAATATTTACTCGATTTATAAATGAGTCGACAACACAATCTTTGTTCGATGGTGTTTTTGATTTAGCTTCGAAATAAATAAATAATTTATATTAAATTTTATTTAAAATATAATGTCATTAAATATTTTTAAAATTGATATTTAATTTAATTATAAAATTAGTTAATAAATTTTTAAATAAAATAAGCTAAAATATATTAGTAATTATTATTGTAGGTTTTTTTTTTAATTATGCTTACTATTTTAGGCTTTAGCGGTAAGTGTCTGAAGTGTTGAAAACACGATTGAATGAACCTAAACCTCTTGTTGAGGCGGGCCGTCGGTCCAAAGTAGCTTCATTATTAGTTAATCGTAGGAATTTATATTAACGGATTTAAAACAGCGGACATCGATATTACTATTAGCCCTCTCTCACTCGTTCTCGAGCCTCTCGAGACTCTCTGCCCTAATCACGAAATTCGACTCCCTCTCGACTCGGTGTTTTTTGGGTTCTACTCTTCCTAGCAAGAGTCTTGCGAGTTGAAATGATAATATCTGTAAGTATGGGTGTAAATCTGGTCGCGATCTCTGATCTTTTATGGTTTGGTATCAGATATTGTTTTCTTTTCTTTTTTCCATCATCGGTTTCATGTTAAAAGCCCATACATTGTGATATCTGGTTTTCTAGGGTTTGTAATCGAACACAATTTTTTTTCTTTGGTACGTGATCTCCGGTTTTATTCTTATTTTAAGCGACTCTTTTATTCTTACTATGGAGATGCGTGGAGAATCGAGAATATGCATACCTTTATTTCACGTTAACACATGTGTTTCTTTTATTCTTATTATGGTCTATGGAGATGCGGTTCTTTTATTCTTATGGAGGTTATGTTCATATGCATTTTCGGTAGTTTGGATGTTACGATCATATATTTGGGTTGTAATCTTTGTAATCTTTTGTATGGATGTGTTTTGTAGAATCTTTGTATTATTTGAGAATTTGTGTTTCAAAGGAGAAATCGTTTTATTATGCATACTATGAGAATGAAGTAATTACAAACTTAGAATTTATTACAACTATGGTAATCTTGTATGATTTCTACTGACTTTGGATGTTTTCTGTAGGATGTTCTTAATTTTTTACTAATGGATGTAATGTAATGTTGTATCTTTGTATCTTTGTAATGTTGTATCCTGTATCTGATATATATGGATGTTCTATTTTTTACAACTATGTTGTATCTTTGTAATGTATCTTTGTATGTAATCAAATAATGGAAACATGGAATGTGTTGTGTAAGACCCATTTTCCTCATATTCTCTTGATTGGTTGGCCTCTTTTCTAATGTGGATCTAATTCTAACTCATATTTTCTTTTGTTATTTAGTGTGTAATGCGGTGTGCGGTCTAATGTGGATCATTCTCATCGCATTATGTGGTGGTGATTTAGTTATAGGTAATGATATATCAAGTACTTCACAACAAGTTGAATCAGAGGAGCATACACTTAAGACTAGTCTTGATGTTAATCTAGAGAGGTAGGAAGAGAGTATCTTGGGAGTATTTTATAGAAATCTTACGTATTTAAGGGAATACTCTTTATAATGCATATATTATCGAGAAAATTTCATAAATCAAAAGCGGCACAACTTCACAACTTTTGAGGCATGTGAAGAAATGTGAAAAAATCAAGAATAAGCGGGTTGTTGAATTGGCGACAAAAGGCAAAAAATTAAATTTTATGCCTTTTGATGTCGGTAGTAATTCATTATTCCATGACCCAAAATTATGATCATCTTGATTAGGGAGATAATTTCAAAGATGATTATTGTGCATGAGTATCCGTTTATGATGGTTGAGCATATGCTTTAATATTCTTTTGAAGGTATTGAATCCCATTATGAGAGGGTATCTAGAAACACAATTAGAAGTGATTGCATGAAAGTTTATGAAAAGGAAAAAAGAGATTGAAAATTTTCTTAAGAGTTTTTCTTTGACTTATTGTTGGACATCAAATCAAACAGTGGGCTACATGTGCTTAACAATTCACTTTATTGATGATTCTTGGTAGTTGCATAAGAGAATCATCAACTTTATTGAGTTTGATCCTCCACATGGGTACTTTTATTTGTGATGCTATATGTGATTGTTTGCTAGATTGAATTTGCGGGACAAGGTATCTCTTATCCTTTGGATAATCTTAGTAATAATGATGTTCTTTGCAAATGCTTTAAAATTAATTTTAGTCAAGAGGAAGTTACATTTTAGGGTCATTTCTTTCATGTTAGATGTTGTATTGTGCTCTTGAATATCTTGGTTCAAGATGGTTTGAAAGAGGTGCAACAAATAAGTTAAAATAAGGAGGCGTAAAATACCTCAAAGTCTCCTTCTCGTTTACATAAGTTTGTTGAAGTGGCGAGAAGCATTTGGGTCTACACTTGAAAGGATTATATATTGATGTTCTACAATTGGAAAATCCACTTACTTAATGCTTGAGTGCTTTTATTTATCGATGTGTTCATTCATTATGTCGAGATTCTACAAGTGGTTACCTTCCGAGATTGAATGACATAGTGAAGCGATTAGAAGGTTTCTTTCATTTTTCATAATATGACAAAATGATTTCGTTCTTCTTTATTTGTTTCTTCTACTAGTCATGCGTTAAGAAACTACTTAATGAAGAGTGCAATTCCTTGGATCAATTTGTCAAACAAATGACCATGAAAATTAAATTTGATAAATATTGGGAGAATCTACTCATGGTACTACGTCTTGATCCACATCAAAATAAAATTCATTACTTTTTTTTTTCTAAAATATACTAGTTTTGAGGTAGAGTCCAAGATAAAGAGCGTTGAGGATGTTATTTGGGAGATATATAATCAATAATTAATAGTGCTTCAAGCTCTTATTAGTGGATCGTCTGCAATGTTGATGTGCCCTTTTCATCAAATTTATTTGTATGTTAGGATTTCTTGATTTTGTTGTTGCTTCGGGTTCTATTTAGCCATCAAAATCTGATTTGCAAACATATTTGGAGGAAGGATTATTTTGAGCAATAATGATTCTTTTGATGTTTTTGAGTGGTGGAAGATGAATACTCAAGTATCCTATTTTTTAAGATACGGGGATGTTTTAACAATTCCCATCACCACCGTTGCATTTGAATCGCATTTAGTCTTTGGTGGTAGAGTTTTGATGATTATATGAGCTCTTTATCACCAAAATAGTCAATGCACTGTACGTTGGATTAGTTAGGCTAATCAATAAAAGATCATTTGGTACTTTTCAACTAAATTTAGTCTATTTAATAAATTTGATAAACTTCATTCTATAATGTCATTATCTATTTTATTTGAGTTAATGGAGGAGGAGAACCTTTATGTTAAACTATCGAAAAATATTTAGCTTTGGAGAAGGATACCATCATACCAAGCAATTTTATTGCAATTTTACAAAGAATTTATTTATTTAGGGTTCAATTTTCAATTCGGAACAATTTTATTACTATTTGGTTATTTTGAATTTTATTACAAGAACTCAGTTCTTTTATTTGGTGTGTTTGCTTTTATTTAACAACATTCTTTGTTCCTTTTTTGCTATTTACATTTTATTACAGCGGTTCTTTATTTAGGTGGTGTGTTTATATTTAACAACATTTGCTATTCCTTTTTTGTATATTTTAATTTTATTCTGACTCAGTTCTTTATTTAGGCGTGTGTTTATTTTTCTTTGTTCTTTCTTCTTATTTTGATTTGATGTTATTTAACAACATTTTTCTTTGAAATGAATGTTGGTACATTACCTGTGGTTAAAGTAGTAGATATTGGAGTTTGGTGTTAAATTGGTATATTCTTAGACATAGTGAGTGATCCATTTAAATTCTTTAAGCATTTGAGAGAATTCTGCTTCTGTCATATCTTCAAGGGGACAAATTGCAGGATTTGCAGCCATCTAAGCATCTTTTTACTCAGTATTTTGCTCTGATTTGGTTAAATTTACACATTTGTTAATGTTCCATTGAATTTTGATAACTTGGAAACAATCGCTTTGTCAGATTAAATATGTGTTGATCGATTTCCATATTCTTTTGGAGATCGGGTTTTTTTTATTACTTTTGACATGGAATGGAGCAGCACTGGTCTTGATGGTTTTTTTGGTTCTTTGTTTCTTTGGTTTGTTCTTTGTTACATTCTTGTTGGATTATTTATTTAGTATATAGGATTTTGGAGGATTTTGCATCTTATTGGGTATGATAAGATCTTGATCTACACTTGGTCAATTTGAAATAGATCTTTATTAATGTGTAAGATCACTTGTGATATTACACATTAATGTATGATGAAAATTAAATAGATATATGAGATGCAACTTAGCTTGATATTTGGTATGTATTTTCCAAATATTTAATTTAATTTTTTGTGATTAATTTGTCAATTTTTTTGAATGTCTATCATTTATTCAATGATATTTAGTTTGGATTCTTTGGAGCAAGATGCTACACTTATTTTTATTTTTTTTGTGATTTCATTGTTATTTTTTTTGTGATTTCATTTTATTAATTTGGAGCAGATCTTTACTTATTTTCATTTTTTTTAGATCCTACTTATTAATATTAATCTTTCATTTTATCATTTTTTTTTTAATGTCTAATATTCACACACCACCAATATTGGCGTCAATGATTATTTATTTTAATTTACGAGCCACTCATAATATTTATTTTATAATTTTTTTGCTAATTTTGTTTATGAAGTCAGCTGATTTTGAAGATTTAAGATTGGTTGGACTTTGAGGATATGAAAGCTTGAAGTATAAAGCTTAAACATTAAAGCTGAATTGATTTGATTAGAAATTGATATTTGGAAATTGTAATTTCATTATTTTCTTAGCTTTTATTTTTGAAATTGTAAGTTGTATATGTTCATGTAAATTTTAGGTTGAATTCATTTTAGAAAGTTGTAAATCTATAAATTTGTAAATTATATGTAGAATTTATATATACATATATCTTGTAAATTTTATTAGCTATAAATTAGTATTTGAAGTTGTGTTGATTTTGTGTAAAAAAATGATTTTAGAATCTCTGATTGAAAATCATTTAATCTAATAAAATAAATTTTGATTGTATATAATTTTGATTTTTGAATCTGTGAATGAATCTCTAATTTTAGTTTTTTTGTGTAACAAAGCTTTTTTTAAGTGCAAAAATAATAATTTTGATTATATATAATTACTTTGCATAATTGTATATTTTTTAGTTTTAATTATTGTCAATAGTATTTCAGTTTTTCATTATATAAGATTTTAATAATTATTTTTAAATTAAAAATAAAAAAATAAAAATTATTAAAATATAAAATCGAATAATTTGGCGAACGAGCCTAAAAAAATGAACGAATATTTTTGTAAACGACTATAAACGGCTGGCCCCGAGCAGCGGCGATTTGAACAAAAATAATAAGCAGCTGAATACAAACAACATTTTACTCGCTCGCTCAAGCTCGGCTTGTTTACACCCCTATCTGTGGTAGTGGCACATCTCAAGAAGGCTCAAGAATTATATAAGAGTCAATATAAGTGACATTATGTATAGATAAAATTCATTGAAGGAAATCTGGTGTATTTCCACTTTAGCAAGGAGAGAATGAAAGTTGAATTGGAAAATATTGAATCCATCAAACATCGCTCATTCAAGATCTTAGAAATGGTTGGGGACAATGCTTATCGATTAGACTTAACTTGCTCTCACAAAAATATATTCAAAGGTTAATTTGAAAATTTTGAAGCATTGGAGCCTTTTATGTTTGAAGATGAAGTATAAGAAGTCTTATCCTTTCTTGATAAATCATTGTTTAAATAAGAGGATCATTTGAATGGGGACAAACTTTTGGATAAAAGAACCACAACCAAATGATGAGACACCAAGGTGCTTTCAAAATCAACAAGAAGGGTCAAATGGCATCCAAGGCAAAGTGGTACACCCGAAAAGGAGAGCTAATATGTTTCTTCTACAACTTGATATCTAGGAGTGTATTACCTTATTGAGAGTGGGCTTATAATCACGAGATCAAGTAACTTTATGATATAAGGACTAATTAAGGTGCATGGAAGCTGAAAGTAAGATTCACGAGAGAATCTATGATGTTATCAAGAAGTTTCCGAGCTAAGAGCATTATTATCGAGAGGCTAAGAAACAACTCAAGAAGAGTACTCAGGATATTCTAGATAGCTATGTGTTGTGCGCCAAGATAGAATCACAAGCCAAAGAAGGTGCTTGAGAGATGAGTTGATTTCACACTCAAGAAATCTATTGATTGGATAATACTTCTTGGCACTCTCATTCCATGAATTGATGTCAATTCTTAGTCATCTTCGAGCTTAGTCATTAACTTGAGAATCAGATTGTCTTCATGTATCATCAGATTTGTATGCTTATTGTGTTAATTTATTGCGTGCTCAACATGATATCATGCTCAAGATGACCATTTGCCCAAACTCTGCCATTATTGTAGATCATTCTTTTAGAGAGATGACAACAAACTTGTGATATAAACCAACACACCTTCATAGGAAATAATGCTTTTTTATTGCAAGTCACTTTCCAATATAGCAAAATGTTTTCTTTATATGTTAAACATTTTATAGAGTTATGTATCCATTTTTATCATCCATTCCAAACTCAATGGTTTTCAACATTCTTTAGAGTCCAATATGCCCACCCAAATGTCGCCTTTCCATAGACTTGAGCTGTGCCCCAAATCTCTGGTAATCATCTTTGGATGCATCACTTAAAAGCATTTCATCCACCCATTCCCCTACACCATTAAATAACAATTGATGTTATGATAAAAAAATAATATGCAACAAATATAATAAAAAAGTTGAAAAATTATATATACTGCATACCAATGAAGATCAGAGGGCCCTTGGAAACTGTTATTTAATATTAGCAGCACGATATGTCTTCACATGGTTGATGTTTTGTTCCACAGACATGTCCTCAAAACTCTTTGAGAAGACGTTATAGTAATGGACATCAATCACTGATCCAGAGAAGCCGCTTGCAAACTTGATGAGCTCAGTGGGATTTCCGATCGATAAACGATTGGACATTATCACATACACATCAGAGTACTTCCTCACAGTGTCATAACCAGCCTTATAGTACTTTTTTGTAGGATATCAAGTGTGACTCCAGGAGCAAGAGGCTCATTCAGTAGCTCAATTGCATAAAGTCCTGTTCTATTTGCATACCTGTATATGATTGCGTGATACATGAGTTTGTAGAGCATGATGATAACATAATGCAAATGTTCAACATTTGAATCATAGGACCTTGATGTGAGATCGATCGCCGTGATCGTTTCATCAATGGTGTCATCAGTCTTGCCCCAAGATTGTAATCCATCTCTTGTTCCGCTATGATCCCAGACATTTTGCGAACCAGGTGCGGCTTGGAGATTTATGATCACCTTTATTTGTTCCCTGCAATGCAAATTCACATTTTAATGAAAAGAAAAGTTGTAGATATGACTCAAATACTTGTTTATAGGTTTAGAAATGAAAAAAAAAAGAAAACATTATACGCTTACTCTGCCCAGTCGAAGGCATCGTCTAATGATTGCAAGGATCCACCAACAAAAGGGCGAGGTGGGTTTTGGTCATATCGTATCCACCACCCGACTGGAATCCTCACTGCATTCAATCCATTCTCCGACATGAATTTGAAGTCATCTTTCACGATAAAGCTATTCCAATGATTCTGTGGACACCACCAGCCATATGATCAATGTCATGACATCAACATCTCACCAAGATTGATAAGCAAAATCTAAAATTTTGAAATGATCTCACCATCATCGCAGACTGGGCATTATCAGGTCCATAGCCATTGGTGACCTGAAACTCTCCTTGGAGCTGCTTTACATTAGTCATCAAAAAATCGATGGATCATCATCTCCCCAATCAGTATTCTCTGGATAATCTGCAGTCACCAACCCATCAGGCTTGACCTGACTCAACCATCATCAAAACGTCAAGGAGTTAGAACTTTAAAAAAAATTTTAATAGAAAACAGATCATTCCAACTGTGCAAACTAACACCTCCAAGAAAGAACCATTTGGCGCTCTTATGCGTATTCGATTGGGATCATCATCATTCCTCACAACCTCAAATGTATGCGAAGAATCCGAGTCATCAGATGAGGTCGAAGTCGCCACCAAATTCTTCTGATCATCCAGCCCGAGGAATCGCCAATCAAAAACTCTAAACTGGAACGTTGTGCCGGTGATCCTCCACAGCTAAAGAGCATTTCAGTTCATCAGTTTATGATTGCAGAGTTTGATTCATATAATTTGAGTGAGTTATGATTCAAAAGATACAAACTTTGAATGTCCCCAACACGGAAGCAGATGACTGGTTTGCAATGATTGTGGAGTTTCCACCTTTGTTGGCGGACAGGTAACTGTTCTTACTGACTGACTTGAGCTGGATCTGTGTACCATCCTGAAATCAACATAAGAAAAAAGATGGTTGAAGATTGAAACAGCAATTAGTAATGGTTCTCTTACCAGTAGATCTTTGTTCACAGGAATATCATCGAACAGGTTGGGTGTGATCCAGCCCTCGGTGACAAGCCAGCCGCCGAGGTTTGCGGCCTTGATGGGGATAGGGGCTGCCTCAGCCATGGCAGATTGGGAGAAGAGAGCCAAACATGAGAGAAGGAAAAGGAGAAGAAGGGACAATTGGCTTGCCATGGCGTTGAGGTCTTCTGTATTACATTACAGAATACCAAGTTCTTATATAATTGTTTATAAATGCGATATTATCAAATGACAGACAGGATTAATTTTGTAGCACAATGAGTTTGACTCTTTTAGTTATATATTTATTTATTTATTTGGTTAGAGAAGGTGCGACAAATGATTAGCTTTTTTTCCAGAGACTTTCAGCTACTAAACTCTTTAAATACTAGGCTACAACTAATTATTAAAGAGACGTTAGAAAATTTAAAAAAAAAATGCTTATAAATACTGCATTAAAATATTTTAGAGAGAGAGAGAGAGAGAGAGAGAGAGAGATTATGCACAAAGTCGGCATGTAAAGTGACCTGTAAATTTTGAAATATATTCACCCTAAAGTTTATTAGATATGACATCTGCATGCATCAGGACTTCCAACTTCTATGAATTGACAATTTCTGTTTGTAAATGAAATAAAAAATAACTAGAGTTAGACCAAAACCTAATACATAACTAGTACAACAACAACAACAACAACAAGCCTTAATCCCACTAGTGGGTCGGCTACAATGAATCTGCCTCCATTGTCTCATGTGTCAAATTCTCATTTAAATCAAGTATACTAAGATCATTTTTTATACATCTTAACCAAGTCTTTTAGGGCCTACCTCTACCTTTCTTAACATATAAATCTATAATCTACTCTCCATCATCGGATGCTTTATGTGGCCAAACCAAGGTGACTCCTAATCTTATCTACCACTCTACTCCAACTTTTTCCGAATATACTCATTTTGCATTCTATCTCTAAGAGAGTAAAGCACTCATCCACCTAAGCATCCTCATCTGTAACACTTAATTTAGTCTTATGCTTCTTTTTATTGTCCAACATTCTCGCACCATAAGTCATTGCAGTCTTACCACCATTTTATAAAATTTTTCTAAGTTTAAGTGGAACTTTTCTATCACATAATAGGCGATTTCCTCCACTTCAACCATCCAACTTGAATTCTACTAATGACATCTCCATCTATTTCACCATCATTTTGAACAATGAGCCTAAATATCAATCGCTCACTCTTATTAATGACTTGATCACCTAAAGTCACAACACTATCACTAAAACTTCTACAACTAAAATTACACTCCATATATTCGCTTTAAATCTACTTAAACGAAAACCTTTAGACTCTAAAGTTGACCTCCATAATTTAAGTTTCGTTGGACTCCCTCAGTCTTATCAACAAGAAGAATGTCATCAAGAAAAGCATGCACCAAGGTACATCTTCTTGTAAATGCCTCATAAGAACATCCATAACTAAAGTAAAAAAGATAAGGGCTTAATGTTGATCCTTGATGTAATCCAATCAAATAGAAAATATTTTGTCAATCCTCCTTGGACACAAGTAAATGTTCTAGTATACATATCCTTAATGACTTGAATATAACCAATATTAACTCATTTCTAGAACTCTCCAAAGAACATCTCTTAAGACTTTATCAAAGTTTTCTAAATCAATAAATATCATATGTAGATCCTTCTTACTTTCTCTATGCTTCTCCATCAAATCTCTTAACAAATGTATAGCATCCATAGTAAATCTACCTGACATGAAACCAAACTGATTGTGAGAAATTTAGATCACATCGTAACCTATGCTCAATTACTCTCTCCCATAATTTTAATGTATGACATTAACTTAATTCCTCTATAATTTGTACACTCTTGTATCACCTTTATTCTTAAATATAGGAACCAACAAACTCTTTCTCCACTCATGTATCTTTTAGTCTTTAAAATAACATTAAAAGATTTGTAAGCCAAGAAATTCCTTGATCTCCTAAACATTTTCACACATCTATTGGAATATTATCCGTCCTAGCTTCCACATTTCATTTTCTTTTTTCACTAACTTGATTTACTAATATTAATGATAAAATGAAATTCTATTTTTGTTTAGGGTATTAAGGTTGCTAAAATCAATCGATTTTCTGATCCTTCATTGACAAGTTTATCAAATACCTCATTCACCTATTTTCAATATCTTTTCTAAGAAAAGCACTTTATTATTTTCATAATACCCTCACTTGAACTATGTTTTAATTCTCCTATCTCTTTGGCTAACTTATACATACATCTTTCATCTTTATCTAATATATTGTATAAATCACTAAGCTAAATTTTTTGCATCATATATTATTTTCTAGAATTTCTAGCACCACTTTATATCTTTCCTAATTCTCCGAAGTTTTACATCTAAACCAAGTTTTATAACAATGCTTTCTTATCTTTACACTCGACACTCCACCACTACCTATTCTTATTAAAAGAAGCTTTTCCTTTTGATTCTCCAATTCATAACTAGTGCATAAGTTTATTTCTTAAAAAAATGTGACTTATTGCTAATTATTCTATCTTTTTCTTTAGTGTGTATAAGAGATTAATCTACAATTAATTGAAATTTTCTGAGCGCCCCCACCTATTTTTTTGAATCTTATAAGATGAAAATAAATGAATTTAAGGCAATGATAGATTTAATATTTAGAAATATGATTGATGATATTTGATGATAAACAATTGTGTTATACACTTTGATAAAATGCTTTTAAGATGATGAATCTCTCTACAAGTGAAGAAGTTTTACTTAGAAGAAAATGAAATATGAAAGAGATGAGTAGCTTAATGAACAATCAATCAACTTGCAAGTAGATAAAACATGAGGGATCATAATAGAGCCATTTTGAATGCAATTCATGAATGGTGTGGCAAATGATCTCTATGTCATCCTATAATGCTTTATCTACTTGCAAGTTTGAATCCGAGGTTTGCGGCCTTGATGGGGATAGGGGCTGCCTCAGCCATGGCAGATTGGAAGAAGAGAGCTAAACATGAGAGAAGGAAAAGGAGAAGAAGGGACAATTGGCTTGCCATGGCGTTGAGGTCTTCTGTATTACATTACAGAATACTAATAATACTTGTTCTTATATAATTGTTTATAAATGCGATATTATCAAATGACAGGATTAATTTTGTAGCACAGCGAGTTTGACTTAGTTATATTTATTTATTTATTTGGTTTATGTTCAGAATGACAAAATGATTAGCTTTTCCAGAGACTTTCAGCTACTAAACTCTTTAAATACTAGGCTACAACTAATTATTAAGAGACGTTAGAAAATTTTAAAAAAATGCTTATAAATACTGCATTAAAATATTTTAGAGAGAGAAGAGAGAATGAGAGGTGAGAAAATATTATGCACAAAGTCGGCATGTAAAGTGAGCTGTAAATTTTGAAAAATATTCACCATAAAGTCTATTAAAATATGATATTTGCATACATCAAGACTTCAAACGTGATATTTTCTCCTAGACTAATTTGAATGATAAAAATGATATCATAAAAAATGAATTTAGTTGTTTTATTTAGTGGTGCCTAGCAATTGAGTAATTCCGAATTGTATGAATTGACAATTTCTATTTGTAAATGAAATATAAAATAACTAGAGTTAGAACAAAACCCAATAGATAACGAGTGCATAAGTTTATTTCTTAAAAAAAGGTGACTTATTACTAATTATTCTAACTTTTTCTTTAGTGTGTATAAGAGATTAATCTACAATTAATTGAAATTTTCTGGGCGCCCCCCACCTATTTTTTGAATCTTATAAGATGAAAATAAATGAATTTAAGGTCAATGAATATTTAGAAATATGATTGATGAAGATAGTATATTTGATGATAAAATGCTTTTAAGATGATGGATCTCTCTACAAGTGAAGAAGTTTTACTTAGAAGAAAATGAAATATGAAGGAGATGAGTAGCTTAACGAACAATCAATCAACTTGCAAGTAGATAAAACATGAGGGATCATAATAGAGCCATTTTGAATGCAATTCATGAATGGTGTGGCAAATGATCTCTATGTCATCCTATAATGCTCCAATCAAGTTCACATGTAGTGGAAGCCATGGCTTGATGCTTGAATTCTGTTGGAGAACTTGAACGCATTCATTTGTTTCTTGGTCTTCCATGAGATTAGCGATCCTCCAAGAAAACACAAAAACTGTTGCGTGCTATAAAATCAGTTGTGGTAGAGGGAAAGTTTACACCTTAGCCTTATTATGAAATCCAGCACACACACAAGTATTTAAAGAGTGAATAAGAAATTTTAATTTACGTGAAAAATCTCAAAAGAGGAAACCAGAATGAAAAAATCTTCCACTATATATCTGTTTGAGTACAAAATCTTCCATAACGGGATTATAATCAGAATATATGAACAACAACATATATAGTTCAAACAATATAAGCAATGATTTAGAGATGATGCGATCAATGACGGCAAGGATGGTGGAATTATATGATCCATAGCCATTGGTGACCTGAAACTCTCCCTTCAATTGATACACATTTGTCATTACAAACACTAACAGATCATCATCTCCCCAACTAGTATATGATTCACATATATGAACAAGATGAAATTCAAATTATCATACTTTGAATGTCTCCCACCCAGAAGCCAGCGATCGGTTTGCGATGATTGTCGACCCTCCACCATTCTCAGCAGATAGAAATTTGTCCTGAGTTACAGACTTGAGTTGGATCTGAGTTCCATCCTAAAACATACCAAATATATATAGATATATGATTGAAGCAAACTGACGAGTTAATATAATAGGTTCTTCACTAGCAAATCCTTGTTGACTGGAATTTCATCAAATAGACTGGGCTTCATCCAGCCCTCAACAACAAGCCAGCCTCCGAGATTAACGGCCTTGATTGGCTCTAGTGAATGGCGAGGAGTTTCACCTGCAGCTTTGGAGATGTTGCTGAGACCTGAGAAGCTAAGAAGAAGAAGATGAAGAAAGAAGAAATACTTGGAGCTGGCTGTCCATTGTTTTTAGGCCTTCTGTATAATTAGATGAAGAATTTATTTGAGAATAGTTAGTAAATTTAGTGGCTTTGTAGTGGGTTGGTGTGAGAATGACATTATAGTGTTGTTTTTGTTGATAAGAGGTCTTTAATTAAGAGTAAAGATCAGTTGAGTTGAGCTCAAGTCATCTTTGATTTGTGCTTGAATTTGATTAATTAATCGAGTTTGAGTTCAAGATCGAATTTTATTTTATCAATTTGAGTCATCTCAAGAGCTGCTTATTTAATATAGAACAGATAGAATAATTCTAATTCAAATAATTATTATGATAAAAATGATAAAAAATAAAAAAATAAAATAAAAATAAAAAGAAATTAATCGATATGAGAAAATGAGAAAATTTATAAATATATTTTTTCAATTATATATTAAAATATTAAATTTAACTTATTTTAATTATATTTTATATTAATATTTATTAAAGAAATTGGTTACTAATTTAAATTAGACTAACCATTAAACTAAGCTCACAAGTTAACTTCACTAATACTTCTATTTTTAATAATCTGTCAGAAAAGTTAGATGAAAAGTGATTAGAAAAAATTTTATTAAAATATTTTGAAATATTTATGATTAGAACTGCAAAAGTTATTTTTAATATATTTAATAGTAACAAGCTTTGTGAATAATCAAACTGGCCACAGAATAGAACAAAAAGCATTAGTTAAAATATTTAATTTGTGGACTATTAAATTATTTTTGCCTCCGACCAAGCAATACAGAGAACTAAAAAACTTTAAGTGTTATTTATTTTAATCTTATATTTTATTTAATATTTTTCAAAAAATTTATTTTGATTTCTTAATATTTTGATTGGAAATAAAATATATTTTCTTGTTAGTAGGTGTGAATGACTAGTAGTCAGTAGTCTAATAGTGTTATTTATTTTTAAAAATACTGGAAAGTTTTAAAATTTATTTGAAGTTTGTTAAAAATAATGAGATTTATTTTTGAAAATTAAAAATAAAAATACTTTTAAGATACACAAAATAAACATATTTTAAAAATAATATAAAAAAATAAAAACATTAAAGAAAGTTAATCTCAATAACTCCTCTAAATCCTAAAATTATAGTTTGATAGTTAATTTTCTTTTTCTAGATTCTCTCACTCTCTCTCTCTCTCTCTCATAATTATTAATGCCCGGGTTTTCTCTCTCTATATTGAAGAAAACAAACATAATAGAGGGCTTCCTCTCTCTCCCTCATAAAGTATATATTGTTTGCTTGAGATATTTTCTAAAAATAATTTTATTTTTCAAATGTTTATCATAATTTTATTTAGCTATAATTTTTTATTTTCAACAAATTTTATAAAGAGATAAATCTTTATAATTAGAACTATCAAAATATGATGGAAATTAAATAGTTTGTTATTTGATTTTAAAACTCTATAATATTCATATCAAATTTAAGTAAATATATATTATTCATTTAATAATTATATAATAATCTTTACCAGTAGCTTCAACTTTTTCTAAATGGACTTTATTATGTTGAAAAAGGTATACTCACAATATACTGAATACATAGCTCTGTACTACCTATCTACTTATTTTTTAGCAACTAATGGTGTGTGATAATATTATTTTTCAGATGATTTTAATATAATTAAAAAATAGTATATTGATATTTTAACTTTAACAATTTTGAGAGTGGTAGAGCCAAAATAAATTATGAGAGGAAAAATTTAATTATTTTAAAAATACATTCAATATTTTTTCATTTGGGATTAATAGGACTTGCATAAATTATTAAAAAATTTTGTTATGAGTTTCTAATATTAAAAAAAAATGTGATGATGAAAAGCTTACAATTAAGAGGGTACACTTTTCATATTCTAGACAACATTGAATGATTACTTGAATATCACTCAAAATATTATTTTTCTCTCATATATTTGTCATTTAGAACTTTGTCTTTATATTTTATAATCATTATGAAATTATTTTATTATAAATAATATCAATTATATTTTTAAATAAATTTAGTTAAATAATCATTCATTAAAGAGTATCACATATGATTGCACAAAAAATTCTTCAAAATCTTCATATATAGCAAAGAATATTGATATAATATATTATTATAGCTATTAGTAATATGAAAGCAAGCTTTTCAAATAATTACACCAAATAAAAAATATATAATTTTTTAATATCTAATAATTTTGTATAAGCTAGCTCTCTAATCACTTTCAATTTTAAAAAATGTCACTAAATTGCAAGTCAATGAAAAAAATTCTATGGTTGACTATCAAATACTTTTGTTGCTTATTGTCCAAGTTCATATAATAAATTAAAAATAAAATCTAGGAAATACCAAAGAGATCTAACTCTTTATTGTATTATTGGTCAAATTTTATAAAATTATTATTTTACTTTGTAAATGATGTCTTATAATATGCTAGCAACTAATATACCATATTACTTATAAGTCTTGGGGTTAAGGTTTACTAACAAAATATAATTTTTGATAAGATTTTTTGAGTTAGGCTAGTGGGAGGACCCTTAGTGACCCTCTAGTGTGAACTCTTTCTTGGATGTATTGATCATATATTTTAAGTGTTGAGAAATATAGAAATTATTAATATATAAATTAAGCATGGCATTAACTATAATATAAAGATAAATATTTATAACATTAATAATAACAAATTAAAAATTCACCATATGAATTAAAACCTAACTGCAAAATGACATCAAATCCCATAATTGATCTCTTAGACTCTTTTTCCACAGACAACACATCATCAAAGGACCAACCTTGTCATATCCTCCATAAGTTATATCTTAATGATTAACATGAAAAGTATTATCTAATCATTATTCTTGGAGCTCATAATATGAAAATACTTAAAGCTAATGGTTTCAAAGGTTTCCTAGATGGCAATATTATTCCCCAACCAAACACTCCATCAGCATTGATAGTGTTCCTTAGCCCAATACTGACCGCACCGTATGGTTGTTTATTGACCAAAATTTAACTACTACTTTATACTCGATCATCTCTCTTTCTTAAACCTCATGCACTTAATCTTGAAATCTATACTAAAATCTGGCAAATCACTAAATGACATTTACAATCAACCAATCATTCATGTAATATCTAACTCAGAAATGAGTTACATCGCATTACTATAAAGGAACCAACCATAACTAAATATTCATCCACCATCAAAGCTAACTTAGGTCCTATAGTTATTCCCAACATCACCTTAGATTCCAAAGATAATATGCTATGCATACCCACATCGACAACTCGAACATGCATAGTTCCACTTTGTCTACCTTTGCTAAAAGCACTTCTATATGTATCTCAAAATATCAAGAAATGATAAATATGCTCATTCCTCCAATACAATGACTAGCATCATGTGACTCTAATGCTTCATGAGATTTTAAGATTCTAACTATAGATCCAACACCTCTTTCTTGAGACAACATATTAGTAATTTACATTTATCAATAATCCAATGCTTCACTTCTATGTAGCTAAATTTGTGTTGTGAGCCACTACTGTGGTGTTTATTTTTGGGGTGTGGGACACCACATAGATCTTAGGGGGTACTTATTGAAGTGATCGGGTATGACATTAAGGAATGATGTACTATCTCAAAAGATAGAAATCACCACCCTATAATGGACCTAATCACCTAATAAGGACTCATGCATGATGAGAATATACCAGATCTTTCTCCTACTTTACATGGAAAAGTAAAGTAGGGTTTATTTTAAGCCGGCTTCGTTAAGTTCCCTATGGAGGCAAGCCCCTATAGTTAATTACATCCTAAGGAATGAGAATTTCTTAAGAATACTCTCAATTAAAGTAGACAATTAGGATCTCCAAGGATTTCAAGGTTAAGACTATCAAAAGATTGGCTATTTTAGAAAATCAAATGGGATAGATTAAGTTGAAGACTTACTTTTGGAATCCAAAGGGAGAAAGTAGGAAATGCTCATGATATTAGGAAGCCAAGTAAGCATTCCAATCTACCTTATAGTTGGGCTTTATATTTTTGAAATTGAAGAGAGTTTATTATTTGAGTTGACATTTTATTAGATTGCTAGGGCTTATAATTCCACAACATAAGATTGTGAAAATGCCTAAGAGGTGAGGATTTATGCTTGTAGCCCAAAGGAAATAGCTACCTAAGATTCCTAAACTAAGGAGCCTTGGTACAAAATGAAGGCACAACCTAAATCTAAGGAGAAAATGGGTATATGATTTACCTCCACAAGAGAGAATAAATCACCCGACTACTAGACTTATTACCGCCTGGAGTGGCAGCCAGCTAACTCCTACACTTTAAATCCATGTAGGCAAGTCTTATGATTTACAACATGGCTAAGCCATTGTTCATTTAGAAAGGAAATTAAGTCCTTAGACTCACTCCCTAAGAGACTAGAGCATGAGTGGTATGAATCCATGACTTAATCTAATGCAAATTTTATCAAATTTATTTGATTCTTTTGGACTTTTTTTGCTATGATTTTGTATGCCTAAATGCATGAGAATTTGATTATGGCCAAATCAAGAGAGAAAGGAGTCTTCCACCAAAGGCTCTCACAAGTTAAGCCTTGATTCTCAAGAAGATGGAAGCTCCCTCTTAACAAGAGTGAAAGAATATGACATGCATGATATTATACATTCATCCATCCAACTAAGGGGTTACTAAAAATTTTATTATCTTGATTTAATTCTTAGGCTTTTATGTGAGGTTATGAGTTATTTTAAAATTTTAATTATGAGTTGTTAATTGGGGTAGAAAAATTAATTTTATTTTAAGAGCCTACCGCATCCAGGCCACACATTCAAGCATCAATCATAAATAAACTATGAAAAGCATGTTGTTCTAATGCGCAATCTAAACACAACATCAAATAATTTTATAGACTACCGTAAAAGAATAAAAGGCTATTGCGGTCGGGTTCCGCTGTACACCCCGAAAATAGAAAAAATATGGGTAGCCGAGCTCCACCCTTATACAACCCGGATTACAAAAAATAATATATGCTATGGGGTCTTCTTTTCTTCATTTCTTCATTCTCTTTCTTTTGATTTGATTTGTTTCAAAGGCATCACAGGGCACCCCAGGGACTAAGCCTTCTGGCCACTGCACATCTTAATCTCCCATAGCATTAATCCTAATTCCTAATGCAAAATTACATAAAAAATAGGAAAATTAAATCTAGCTACACATGCAAAACAAATGTTAGCTAAACACACCATACAACCCAAGCAGTTATATGAATAATTTGGACTTAGCACCCACACATGGGTAACCAAGCCCACTTGCCCTAACATGGGTTACACTTAGGGGCTAAGCAACCTGCACAGCAAAATCATTTATATATTTTTTATTATACCGGCCCCTTTAAGCACAACCCCGTGCAGAAAATATGATTAGGCTAATAACGCCTAACATCCGCCTACTAAACATACACCTAACATCCGCCTAAAATATTACATCACAAAATAAAACACAACATCATACATACAACATCCTAACTTAGCACTAGAAGTAGTGACTTAGTATTCTAATGTGTGTGCTTAAGGCTTGCATAGCAAGACTTTACCAGGCTTCTTTAGTTTAAGTTTCAATTTAAAGTTTGAATTTAAATTTTACCTTTGGGTGATTTCAATTTAAATGATTTAATGATTTGCTTTTCATTTTATTTTTATTTGGTTGAAATGATATTTAGGTTCTCAAGAATGAAGAGTAGGATGAATTCCATCAGTACCCTATTCTACATCCTAATTCCTAAGGAATCTAACTAAAGTCCTTAAGTATCTTGATTAGCCCATTTTAATTTATGTAATTCATTTGATTCGATTTATTCGACTTGATTTAGAATTTAGAATTCAAGTTTGTTTAAGTATTTGAATGATTGATTTTAGATTAGATGTTTTAGTTTAATTGCATCTTGATAATTCAATATCCTTAATGTCTAATGGAGTTGTTTAAGTTCATGTGTTTTGGTTGATTAATTTTAGATTAGGTATTTTGATTTAATTAAATCTTGATAATTCAATATCCTTTAAATATTTAATTCTTTTCTTTGATCATGGTGTGATTTAACTTTATGTTTATTTAATTGACAGGTTCATTTATTTGTAGTTTGATCGGATTAGATTAATTAAGATTTTATTTTGATTATAATTGGGTTTGATTCTTTGTAATTGGGATTTTATTTTTAATCACATCCATTTTCATGTTCATCAAAGTTTGGTTTGCATTTTGATTTCATATATTGGATAGTTAATTAGTTTATTTTATTTAAGTAGGTTGAATGAGATTTGATTTGAATCTATATTAAATTGATGAGAATCTTTCTTGATTTAACTTAATTTGATCCAATTTGATTTAATTAGCTTTATTGGTCTATGGGTTTGCTTAGGTTCAATGTGATTATGTGATTTGTTTAATTAATAATTGTATTTATGTTAATTATAAAGGTTTGTTTAAATTTTTTTTTTTTTAGTTTCATATTTGTTTAGACAAATAATGTAATTAACTAATTTTAATGGTTTAAGTAATTTATGTTTTGATTAATATTTAATTGCATTTTTTGATTAATTAAGTTTAATGTAATTTGATTAACTTAATTAGTTTTGTTTAAGAGGTATGATTAAATTAAATAAAAAAATTTGTTTAACTTTTAATTTGATTTCATGAGTTAATGATAAATTGATGAATTAATGATTGAAGTTTAAATTAGATTTGATTAATTTAATTAATATTTATGTGTGATTAAACTTAAGTTAATATGATTAATGTAATTTATTTGATTAATTAATCATTTATAAAGTTAAATTTATTTTATTAAGATAATGGATTAATTTTAATTAATTAGATGATTAATTTGATGGGTCAAAAAATTATTAGATTAATTAGGTTTGTTTGAGAGATTAATGACTTAATGATTTAGGTTTAATTTAAGTTTTGATTAGTATTTAAAATTATGTTTGATTAAGTTTAGTTTCATATGATTAATTTAATTAACTTAATTAATTTATTAAAGTGAGATTATTTAATGGGTTTGATTTAAGCTTAATTTTAGAGTTTAATGTAACTTATTTAAATTAATTTGATTAATTAAGATGATGGATTAATTTATTAAATTTTCAATTAAATGTTACCAATTAAGTTTGATTAGATTAATTAAAGGTTTATTTTAATTAAAGATCAAATGACTTAATAATTTAATTTAATGTTTTGATTGATGTTTAATTGCATCTTAATATTTAAGTTAGGTTTAATATGTTTAATTTAATTAACTTAATTAGTTTATTCGAGGGGTGTGATTATTAAATTTAATTAGGAGTTTGATTTAAGCTTAATATTAGAGTTAGCTTTAATGTAACTTATTTAAATTAATTTGATTAATTAAGATGATGGATAAATTTATTAAATTTTCATTAATTAAATGTTTGACTAATTGAGTTTGATTATTTATGATTAGGGTTTTACTTGATTTGATTTATTTATTATGTTTGTTTGATTTCATTAACATCATTAACATGTTCAATTTAGTTATTAGGTTGAAATATTCAATGGTTATATAATTATCTCATTCCAAATGGATGTGATTTAATCATAGGTTAATTAAGTTTGCTTTAATTTTATTTAGTTTAATTCGATTAGTATCAAATTATTAAAGTTTTCTAAGTTTATTGATTTTGAGTTTGATTTAAGATTTAATCATTTAATTGAGTTTTATTAACTTAAATAGATTTAATCATATTTAATTTAATTTCTTTAAAGATGATATTTTTTGATTTAAAGTTTGATTAATGATTTAATGAATGCTATTCAATTTCTGATTTTGATTTAATATTTGAGTTATTTTTAGATTATATTTTAATTAACTTTTTTAATTGGTTAAACTCTAATCTTAAGTATTTATTTGGGTTTCTTAAGATTCAGAAGATCAAATCATTTTTCTTAAGAGTCCTGATGTCAATTGAAGTGATTTAGGTCATCTTGAATATTTTTATAAATTTCTGAATTTTTATTTAATTTATTTTACTAAAATTTCTAATCTAAATTTAAAATCCAATTTCTCCCAATCCCGAAGATATTTTAACTTGAAATTTTTATTGTAGGTGTATTTTAACATTAGTTTCAATATCTAAAAATCTTAACTTAATCTGACTTATATTTTTGGCTTAATTAATGAAATATAGTTTTCACTAAAACCTAAATTACTAACAATAAAATTTTTATTGATATTCCACATAAAATCAAAGCCATTGTTTACAATTTTTGCTAAGTATTTTATTTATGAATTTTTGAATTTTTAGATGATTTAAATTATTATTATTATTTCTATTATTATTATTATTATTATTATTATTATTATTATTATTATTATTATTATTTATATATATATATATATATATATATATATATATATATATATATATATATATATATATATATATATATATATATATATATATATATATATATATATATATATATATATATATATATATATATATATATATATATATATATATATAGACGCGTTGGGAAAGATCAGCCTTTCGACCGATATAAGATCGCGATCCGAAGGCCGTGATCGATGATCGCGCCATGAGCCGTCGATGCAACCGACAATGGTCCGATCATTTCGACAAGCTCGGATCGCGCCCGCTCGGATTACGTGATCGAGCCGTCCGCGCGCCGCGATGATGGATCCAGATCGCATCACGCGATCTGAAGGCCCGGATCACATGATCCACGCGTGATCCGAGCCGTCTGATCCCGTGAACTACGGGATCGGACGGAGGCTATGATCCTCCGGCGGTGAACAATATTTTCAGGGGTATTTTTGGAAAAAAATGAAAGTTTAAGCCAAAATTGTCCAAATGGACCCATGTCGACCGACCAAAAAAATTCTATTTCCTATTTGGGATGATTTAAAATAAAAGTGCTAGATTTTCTAAAGAAATTCCTAGAATCGGGAAATTTTATACAAAATATGCAAAATCCTAAGGCGCTACGATGAAAGTTACCTCACCGGGATGATTCAAAGAAGAGATCCAGGTGTGAGGAAGCTTCAGAGTAATCTTTAGCCCTTGCTTCTCTTCGGAACACCTCCTTCTCCGATGTTTACCATTACCTCGCCTGAAGAGCAAATTCTTGTATTATTTGAGCTCAAAGTGGCTAAACAAAGTGGGGGATGGGTTACTTTTGGCTTTGGAGAGATTTGGGGGGCTGAGTGATGATGGGAGCAAAAGAGCTCAAGTCTCATCTCCTCTTCCTTTTATAATGGATGAAAATTTTTTTGAATTATTTTCCCAAAATTTTGTTGGGGTGGTTGGCTAGATCTAGATTGATTGAGGACTTTGATTTTGCTCCAAAGTCCTCTTGTCGCCATATGATGAGATTTGTTTAAATTGAAAATATGTGATGAGGGTTAAGTGTGATGGGGAATTAAATGAGGTTGGGTGGAATCCTATGTGGGGGATCATGATGAGGGATTTAAATGGGTTGAGTTTATTTGGGCTGACCCCAAATTGGGTTTTTGATCCCACCAATGGGTTTTTTGGCTCAAGGGTTTGTAATAATGGGTCATTTTTCAAATTGACCCATTTGATCAAATTTAAATTAGCTTGGGAAATGAGTTGATTCATTCAATTAGCTAATTGAAGATGAATGTGGTCTTTGGTTTGAATTAATTTGGATTTAATTTTGATTTAGGCCAAATTGACCCTTTAGGCCAATTTGGGCTAGCAAGTTGACCTATTGGGCTGATTTGATCAAATTGAGTTCAATTGCTTTGGTCAAGTTTAATAATAAATTTGGAATGAGATTGAGCCATTGGTTGCAATCAATTTGGGTTAGATCATGATTTGATCTGATTTGGTTCTTTAGGCCAATTTGGGTCAATTTGGATCAAATGGAGAATTGAGCTTGGTTTGGCCTAATTGATTGTAATTGATCATCCTAGGGTGATCAAAAATCATGGTGGAAGATTTTGGTGAGCAAATCCAATTTGGGTTGAAGAGTTAAATGGTCCCATCACTTAGGCAAAGTGGTCAAATTAGTTTAGTTTTGATTTGATTTGATGATTATAGGTTTCATTTATATTTGGGTAGATAATTAAATAAATGATTGATTCAAGAGAAAATTCGTTGGTTTTGACTTGATCTAGATAGAATTTGGCTAAGTCCAAAGAATTGGCTTAAAGGGTTTAAATTGAGTTTGGATTTGATTTTCAATATGATTTTGGTCATTTGAATTTGGATTTCATTTATATTTGTGAATATAAATGAAGGAATAATTGATTTATGAAGAGATCAATTGAGTTTGATTTGATTTAAGAAATTGGCTAAGCTTATGAATATGGTTCATATGGCTTAGAAGGGTTTTAGATTTGAATTTGATTTTGGGTTTCAATCATTTGGAGTCAAATTTTGAAATTAGATTTGGAATTTGAATTTGAATTTGAATTTGAGATTTGATTTGAGAATTGAGTCTGGGTTTGATTTGAGAAAGTGTATCTAGATTAGGTTTAGGCTATGGATAGTAATTTCTCCCCAAGGCATAGCCTAATCTTATGATTAACACTTCTAAGTCTCTAAAGCTAGTGTTCACCTAATCACTAGATGTGTCTTATGACTAAGAAAATCTTAGTGTCAAAAGATTCCTAAGTCTAAGAATTAAGAAGAGCTCACCCAAAAGTGAGGTCAACAAAAGGACCCCAATATGGTGTAACCACAAGATATTGGCGCTGACCAAATGATCAACAACATCCGTAAGATTGCAACAAACAACAAGTGATCTATACCTAGACCCAAAGGTAGATAGAATCACGATCTAGTGTAATACTCTTTTATGCCATAAGAGAGCAATAAGAACTACAGGGATTGAGTACATGAACCTTCCTCTGTGGAAACAAAAGTCTCCATGGGATATGGATGAGTTTGATTATGAATATGATTTATTTGGGTGTGTATCCACTAGGGATAAGAATTTAATTAGATTTCTTTGATTTGATTAGACTCCACTAGGGAGGTTGGTTTAATTTGTTATGGCTCCACCAGGAGAAGGGTTCTAGATCAGGCATATCCGCGGGATATACACTGATTGAATTTGTTTGATTTAGATATAAACCACAAAGAAGCTAATTTGATTTGCTCACCGGGAGAAATTTGGTTTGAGATGTTTAATTTGACGACCGGGAGGTTGGTTTCAAATTTATTTTGTTATGGACCCCGTTGGTGCAAGCGATGGACTATACTAAGAAGAGCCACGTGGGCCTTGGCCTAGATTTATAAGTCTAAAGAGATAGTCTATAAGGTAGGACTATCCAAGGGGGGATTCTTTGAAGTAAGACTACAGGAGCCAAAGCAAGATTGGATGAGCAAAACACATACCCTTTACTATTGAGTGAGCCACCGGGTCTTACCTCAACTCAAGAGTAGTCCCGATGATTAATTTGATTTGATTTGAATTTAATTTTGTGTGTTATATTGTGGACCCCGTATGCATGGACCCATTGAGAAGGAGCTATGTCAGCCTTGACCTATCTCAGATTTATAAGTCCAAAGGGGTAGTCTACCAACCATAAGGTAGGACTATCCGCCTAAGGGTTGCCTTTCGATGTGCAACGACTATACTAGGAAGAAAGCATAGCAGACTTACATCTTCCAAAGTAGGGATCAACCGTTGGGGTGATCTGTTGATGGAACAATAGATCAATCCCAACCTAGGGCAACTATTTGAGCGAATGCCAATGTGGAATCATATTGACTCAAGAATAGTAATTACTTTAATTTTAGATGGACCGCTATGGCGATGAATACTAAGAAGGAGCTAATATCGCAGACCTATCTTAGGTTTACAAATCCAAAGGGATAGCTACCGCTTGTAGTAACTAACCAACCTAAGGGTGCTTTCTTTGCAATGGTCAAGAAGAAAGCACGGGACTCACATCTTCCTAAACAAGAATCCACTGGGTGATCGGCGCAAACAAATCGCTCGACCTAGGCGCCCGGTATAAATCGCGGAAAGAATGCGGTAATAGACTTATATCTTTCAAAGCAAGATGACCGCCGTAACGCAGGCACAACAAGTTGAACCCGACCTAAGGCTACTGGAGTGAGTACACCGGGATTTATCTCAACTCGTGTAGTCGCAATTCCTATAGGAGTTTTGACACCCTAAAGATAGGATGCCCGCTGGGAAAGGGGCCACCGGGGCTTGAATTCCTAATCCACAAGCAAATATTTTGTTTGTTTATTTAATTTGTTTTATGGACCTCAGTTTTAGAGGATCAAACCGAGAAGGAGCTTATATCGCCTCTAGATTTATCTCGATGAAAACTAAGGGGAGAATCTCAAGATCCACCGAACAAATTCTCCAACCACGGGTGGCTACCGTGAAAGGGGACTCCAATCCAAAAGTAACCCGGTAGTGTCTAAATGGGGTCTCAAAGATGTGGATCCAAATAGAATGCCCGGGAAGGGGCCGCAGGGCTTCAATCCAACACTCAGAGAAAATGACATGGCTAGTCATATATCACATAGTATGTGGCCAACTCATGGAGAAAGATGGGACTTACATCTTCCAAGAGTGGTGTACCCAGGTGAGTCGCCATCAAAGATAGCTTAACATCAACCAACCTATGGTGCCCATCGGTAACCTAGAAAGAAAGCGGTAGGCTTACATTCTCCGTAAAGCAGAACCGACCGTTGATAGTCTACTTCGGTTCGGTTATGCCATCCGGAGCGCCACTATCGAGGAATGCCACTGGGCTTATATCGACTCAAACGTAGTCAAGAGAAAGAAGCCTGGGACTTACCCTAAACCTCAAATATATTCGACCTAGTGAGATCATGATGATTAGTTCAAGAAGAAAGCACGGGGACTCACATCATCTTAAACAGGATCAACCATGAGGTAGCTTACGCTACGTAAGACTATGAAACTAACAAGGCACTTGTTTGCAATGGTCAAATTAGAAGAAAGCACGGGACTCACATCCTCCAAATAAGACCACTGGGTGACATACTAAGGTAAAATCAACCGACCTAGAGCAAATAATGAGTGAGTGCCGGGGCTTGCTCCCACATCAAAGTAAAAAAGAAAGATATGTGTATTTGTGTTTGATATGAAGGAATAGATGCACTGGGACTCTTACACCTAAACCTCAAACTCGACCTAGTCGAGTATGGTGGCTAGTTCAAGAAGAAAGCGGGGACTCACATCTTCTTAAATAAAGCCACAATGTTTCACTAGTAGGAAGACTACTACAAACTGATAAGGCGCTTGTCTAAATGGTCAAATTAGAAGAAAGCAGGGACTCACATCCTCCAACAAATGACCATCGACGGTTGCTTTGGACAACAAATCAAACCCGACCTAGAACAACTAATGAGTGAGTGCCACATGGGGCTTGCTCCCACATCAAAATAGCTCGAGACAAAGATATGTGTGTTTTGTGTTTGATATGAAGGAATAGGATGCCACTGGGGACCCTAAATATATCATGGTGAATTCACAAGCAAAAGATATTTCTAACATAGAAGAAATAAAATTTGAGATGAAAAGAGATTTTATTGATAATTATTTTCAAACAAGATTTATGGATAATATTTCTTTAAGTAGAGCCCATTGATTGGAAGCATCCTCCTTTACAATTTATGAGTTGGTAAGACCTCCTTGGTAGGCCTCTCATGGCATAAGGGCCTTCCCAAGTGGGTTCAAACTTTCCTCCCATCTTCTAACAACAATTGGTCTCCTTAGAACTAAAACAAGCTCCCACTTGAAAAGCTAGGACTGGACCAACTTGTTATGAGCTTGAATCATCTTGGCTTTGTATAACTTGAGGTTTTGGCATGCCCTTAGGCATCTCTCCTCCAAACCTTCGAGCTCTTCCAACCGTAACTTGGCATTCTGTTGTGATTTTGCTACCCACGGCTATCCTTAGTGATGGGAGTTGGACTTCCAATGGTAAAACAGCTTCGAACCCATACACTAAAGAGAAAGGGGTAAATTGAGTTGGAGTTCTATATGTTGTATGGTAGGCCCATAAAGCTTCAACCAACTATTCATGCCATCATCATTTGTTGTCATCTAATGTCTTCTTCAGTATTTGAATGAGGGTTTTGTTGAAGGCTTCTGCTAACCTATTTGCTCTTGGATAGTAGATGGTAGAATATCTCCAATCTATGTGTATTCAAGCAAAGCTATTGATTTTAGTGTTTTGAATGCAATACCATTATGATATAATTCATCGAGGCACCTCAACCTATATATATATATGGTTCTCAAAAACTGGAGCACATGTTGAGTGACCTCTAAGTGGGATTGCTCGCCCATTTGGAAAAGTAGTCAATAGCAGAATGAATCGATGACCCTTGGAAGAAGGAGGATCGACCCACAATGTCGGCATCAACACTCAATGGCCATGAGGCCAATGTAGATGTAATGTTAGAGGTTGATGTAGGACCACACGCAAAATTGACATTGATGGCATCTAGCTACCTCCATGCAGTGATCATCAAGGCGAGTATCCTAGTCTCTTGATCTTGGCTTTCATCTTCGACGGATTGATGTGCCCCACATAACCTCGACCTCTCAATTCTATGCCGTGTTTGTCCGAATAACGTAACCATATGATCAAAAGACTTCGCATACAAGGTGCCACCTACAAGAGTATAGAAAGGCTCTCTCGCTTCACCTGGTGTGCTGATTTCTCTTGAGGTAGTTTTCCTATATTTAAATAATCTATGAATGGTTGCCTTACCGGTAATGGCAACCTCCCCTTCAAGAGAGAATCTCTTGATGAATTCGATATCAATAAGGGATAAGACTTGTCTATTTTAGACCCTTATTGGAAATGACTCATCTTCTGACATGCCAACTTTGGCAAGCTTAGCTAATGCTCATTATTGATTCTCTCCTCGGAATCTTGTAGATGGTAACCGGATTTGGGCCAACAACTCATAGTGTACTTATGGTAATGATGGAGTTTAGGTTTTAGAACATCGTAGGACCCAAAGATTTGGTTGATGACTAACTGAGAATCCCCAAAGATGTTGATACTCTAGACGCATAGTGTAATGACTAACTCTAGACTGACAATCCGAGCTTCTTATTCGGCCTCATTATTTGTGCATGGATTGGACAAATGATATGAGAATCTCATCATATCACGGTCTGGAGTTATGAGAACTATTCCTACCCATGCCTTCCCTGTGATAGTAATTGTGGTTCTCCTCCTTGAGAGGAAGCCGCACCATCAAAGTACATCTCCCAATGGCAGTACAGTATCCCCTATTCATGATTTGTTCATCGGGAGATCATCAAAGTGAGAACGCAGGGAGTGGATGTCCGCTAAGAAATCGCAAGTGCTTGTCCTTTACGCAGGGGCACAATGTTATATCAAACCGAGATAAAATCATGGATCAATGCCAACTCCCAAAGGTCCGTGTCATGAGATATTATGTGGATCTGGGAGATCAAGTTCACCTAGAAAGCATGGATGAGAGATTAAAGCTATGCAAGAGATAGCTAGAGGGATTAGATGCAAGATAATAGAGAGTTTTGTATTGGTTAGAGAAGGAGTCGCCAATGAGATATATAATAGAGAGTTCTCCCTTCATGACATTGCTTGATGCCAAAAGAGACTCATATCCCATTAATGCATCATAAGTAAGATCTTATAATAAATGAAGCGAGATAGATATAGAGTTGGAGCTGGGTGACATTTCTAATAGATGATCGATTTCATGCTTCAACAAACCATGAAACTTTCATCTGTAAATTGCATTTGGTTATACTTTTTGATATGTCGAATGGTTATCTTCCGACAAAGTTGAATGAAACTTGATGATGAATGCATCAGATTGAATAACCACCTTGTGATAATATGTTAGCTTTTAGACATTTCTAATATCGCTTTGATCTTTTCGATCGATTTCAATTCCTGTGTCACAACAAACCCAAGAAATTTTCGCTACCCAATGCACACTGTGGGGTTCATTTTGAGGTTGTATTGTCTTAACCGTTCGAAAACTACTCTCAAGTCAAAGAGATGGTCTTCCTTTTCTTTGCTTTTGACAACGAGATCATCGACATAGCATTCAACTTGATGATGAATGAGTTCATCAAAGATTCGAGTCATGGCCCACTGGTATGTGGCACCGCATTTTTAAGGCCGAAAGGCATGACCTTATAACAATATAATCGGGGTTCGAAAGGTAGTGTTTCTTTCATCTGGGGCCATCTTAATTTGTAGCCGATGACCCATCCATAAAGGAGAATACGCATGAGATGAGGCAATGTCCACCATTAATTTTGGTATAGAAGTGGAAATTCATCCTTAGACATGCCTTATTTAGATCCCTAAAATCAACGCATATACAAATTTGGCCATTCTTTTCTTAATGACATGACACGCCAACCGTAGATTTTTTTCTTCCCTAATAAAGTCATCGATCAATTTCTTAATTTCAAAAGTGACCTGTTGTTCAATGTCTAATCGCATGCCTAGGAGCTGTTGATAGGTTAGCATTAGTTCTATTGCTAGTTTATAATCGCTATGTTAGAGATAAACCGCATCTCTTCATAACTCCATGCAAAGCAATCCTTAAACTCAATCAATAGCTTCACTAAATCATTGGTTTCTTTTCATTCAATAGAACTGATATATGTTGTGGATCTTCTTCGCCTTGTTGATTTCTTTGAGCTCATCGATAGTTGATCGATCTCCTCTTCAAACTCAGGCATTTGACTTCAAAGTCATTTGATCATCAAGTTTCTAAGCACACCTCCTCATATGAGTTAGCATGATTTGAAAAGAACCTATCGATTCCAAATGATTGGTGATGACTAAGCAAGAATCATCATCATCAACCGACCCATGTATCAATCCTAGTCCCGCCTTGATTGTGAATGTGCATTTGTTGTCCCATAACCTTTCAAAGTAATCCTATGTTTAGACCAAGCATGTGGAATTAATCCTTTCTTTGCTAAATTAAGAACACAAGGCTAATACCAATCAAAAGGTAATTCTATTAAATCTTATATGAATCATCCTCAAGTTCTACATCGCTTGACTTGAGGATGATGCTCCAAGAAAGAACTTCGCACCTTTACATTTGTGGAAGACTTAGGGCTTCCTTAACTACCAAACCCTCAACTTTTGTGAGAAAGTGGGTTAGAGCTAAAGTTCCCAACCGATGCTTCACTTTTCACATATAGACTGATACACTTATGCTTTGCTTGAGATTCATCACTATCGCTCAACCGTCACTTGCATGGGGATCTGCTGAAGTGCTAGCTTGTGTACTAATCATATATGACTCATCATCCCAACTAGATTCTAAGTCTATAAATAGTAGGTGTAGTCCGTAAGGACATAACTTATGGCCAATAGAGGTCTTCCATCTAGCATGTCTCGATCTCCCTTCCTTCCCTGTGGAGGTCGAGTCATCCTACCCATATGTTTGAATGGAGTAACTAAACCGTGGTGGAATCTAATGTTAGCTCTACTTTCTCCTCCAAGTCTATTTCTCCCCTTTTATTTTCTTCTCATTTCTTTTTCTTTTCTTTTCTTTTTTTCTTTTCTTTTTTCTTTTTTCCTTTTCTTTTCTTTTATTTTGAACTTTCACCAAGTTCAAGAATAGACTTGTTGATTTTGAGGGAGATAGTAGTCATCTTCATATATTCACCTCATGAACTATGAATGGCTTAAGATCTCCTTGATGCAAGATTCAATCCCACCTCATGAACTTCATGCGATGTAGAGAGATGGAACCACATTGTTCTCATGTATCCATGGTCTCAAGTAAAGCATTGAAAGATGATCTGAAGTCTATAATATGAAACTTGGCGAGTCTTCCAATCATCCACTTCTAATGGCAACACTATAGAGCCTAAAGCCCTCTCGCCTTATTCATTGAATCCTCTCAACATCATCCTCTCTTTGAAAGTTTGAGATGTCAATATTTAAGTAAGTGAGGGTTTTAGACTCATAATATTCATGATGCACCCCGTCAACAAGAACTCGATATCATATCTTCCAACATCCACGTAATGTAAAGAGAGGCGGTTTGGTCGTTGGCAAGTCTTCATCACCGAATGTAACTCCTGAGTGTCCTCAAACTGCAAGCCTCCTCTTCAAGAGGGTCACCGGGCTAAGCATATCTCTGATGGAGGGCCTTGATTAGAGATTTCATCTCTTTGGATAAGATAAGCCATATATACTTAACTTAGCTTTTCTAAGATGTGCTAGATGTTGTAGTCAACCTCGCTTGATCCTCCACAAGCATATCCATGGGTGGAGCATCTTGTGGAGAGGTTATCGCTCTTAGAACCAATGATTTGCTTACCCTTATCCCGAGGTGCCACCTAGAGGTAGAACCACCGCTGGTTAACGTGACCTTTTGGAATGATGAATTTGTAGAAATTTTTAACTTCTCATCAGTGTACCTACGACTTCTCCTATGGGATCATCGGAGTCAGATGACTCCAAATCAATCTCAATGGGTGAACCCAAATGATTCAGGAATGGAAAATCCATTTCTAAATCAAAGGTGGAATGATCTGAACTAGAGTCATCATTATTTTGTAGACTTGAAGAGTTTTCAGAGGAATAAAATCTAGAGTATCGTATGGACAAGATAAGTGAAAGCTTTCTTCATTGATTTCTGATGGAGGTACATGATAGAAATCTAATAAAGTAAGTGAGAAAGGGGTATAGTGCCTTGTCCCCGATACAATGCTCTATTAGCGAAGAGGAGCTAGTGGAGGAAGAAGAATGCAATATGGATGGAGTCTGCCTGACGGTGGTTGTGCTACTATGCTATCCCGGGCAAGTAAGGTAGGCTGCTGGTGCTGCCGCTGAGCCGACACCTTCTTCAAGTTATCTTTGGCAACTTGCAAACCTTCCTTAGTGTTGGAGGTTTGAGTTACTTACACCAGAAGAAAGCTTCTTGATCTTAGAGACCACTTTTAGAGGTTCGGGATAAGGCAATATCCTAACCTTCTTTTGTCTTAAGAGGATCATAGTATCCCCAAGAATTACTCTGATAGAACTAGAGGGTTGTGCTATCAAGTATTCCTTGGGATAACAACAACTCGACTTGTCAAGCTGCTCCCCAAAGGTGACACAATCCTCCAAGACTAACCATTGGTAGGGGCAATAGTTAGATCATCACTCTTGCCCACATCTTCCCTCTGGCTCGTGTAACTGAAAGTCGTTTCTTTAAGAGATTCTTAAAGATCTTCCTAACTACCTCCCTTGAATGAATATGGCTTATTCAATTTATCACATAGTGGGTAATACTACCCAAGTGGATATGAGTACCGTCAGTATATTATGGCTGAGGTGAGGCCGGGCCGTGGCAACCGTGGTCGATATACGGGCCGAGGTGGTGGTGGTGAGGTGGCATGGAGGTCTCATACCGAGCTCGGTCACCGCTCCCCATCTAATGACACTACTACCCCTCGCTTTCTCAATGCTTTTGGGCTTGAATGATTGGTCTTGAAAAGGTAACCGCTTGGCTTCCCTCAGTTAGTGTTGATTAACTTCTCAAAGGTTTTGATCGTAAATCCCTTGAGCATGAAGGCAACCGGGCCATGAATATTCTTGAGAAGAATTTCTATAGCATGCTATTCAGACAGCTGTGGTTCACATTTCATACTCAAGTTTTGCCACCTGAGAATATAATCAACAAGGGACTCATTTGATTTTGTTGGCCACAACGAGGTCACATACACCTTTGTCGGCTCCAAAGAAACCTCTTGATGAAGAGGTGCTCCAACTCAAAAAAGTCTTCATCAACCATTGGGTAGTTCAATACCAATCAAATGCGATGCCTCACAAACTACTAATGAAGAGACAAATAAGTGCATCACGCCAAAGATTAAAAGATCCACCTAAATGTGCTATGTTGGGGTTCCCACTATCATCAAAAAATTTTGAAGGAGGACACAAAACCCTTAGATATTGGACACCATCAAATTCCTCCGTAGGGTCTACCCTTTGGAACATGATGAGCCACCTTGGGCTTGCGATCCTTCACTTGTCGCTCCACTAACGCTAATATCTTTTTTCTTGCATGGAGGTGTTGTCCACCACCTTCCTATGCATGCCGCCACTATCCCGTCCATGAGATGTTCTGATCCAAAACATGCAACAACCTGTGGTCTACCCTCTAAGGAGTAGCTATCGATGGAGCTTGGCCTTGAAGTGCTAAAACTTACTAATAAATCTTCAACTTTTTCTCCATCTTCTAATATGCTCATCTTCCGCTCACCATAAAGGTGTTGGGTTGAATGAGTGTCTTCTTCCTCAACACCCTCGCTATGTTGATCCCTATGAGGGAACCCCTAAGGTCAACCATATGGAGACTTCAGTCCTCCAAGAGATCATCCCCATGGATCAAAAGCGACCCTAGCATCCTCTTCATCGAGCAATCATCCCTAGAGTTCCCTCTTCTCGGAAAGTCGAACAGCGATCTCATCTCAAAGCGATTAGTGTGGACAAACACTCTCGATGGAGGCTATACTCACATAAATACATCGGGCATTGCTTTTCACTATCTACTATCTCTAAGAGGGGCCTAACTCCAATAGTATATGTTGATCACCCCATGGTGAACACGACCATGGAAGGATCTACCATGGACACATCATATCCTCCCATCCCCTACGCCCGATCTTTGCGTGGCGCAAGACTATGGTGGTGGTGACTCGACCACGATGACTTGGGTTGCCATTCCTTCTTCTCCGTAGTTGAGGCGGGAGGTCAAATAGGAGAGCTCGACCTCACCTCAATGGGTGGAGTAGATGGAGTGGGATCCTTGGGTCGGATCACCAATGTGTGGTCTTTCCGGATGGAGCTTGGATCTTGGTGGAATGGGGATGCCATGAGTTGGATAGGCGATGGTGGGGCGGTGGAGTGGAGCGGTGAGGTAACCAGCTGCCCGACTATGACTACTCCTCTATGAGTAGCACGGTAGGATGATGTTGTTTGAGCGATCGACCGTAGAGGCGGCGATGAAAATCCATCAGGCGGAGGAGGATGCGACAAACCTCTATTCCCTCTTCATGCTGATTCTTGAGCCTCAAGGCTCTCTCCTGATCGACTCTCCTAGGGATAACGTCCCGGATCAAAATGTCTTCTCGGCGTCAGTAGGCTCCAACTGGCATAAGGCTCACGAGCCCGGGCAGGGCTTCCTGTGCTCCCTCAGGTGTCTTTGAAATATCTTTGGTGGTGGAGGTGGTGCAATCCTCCAGTCCTCCTCTCTCCATAGGCGAGGGGTGGAAACTACCACTCAAATGTGGAGAGGTCTCATGGAGATCCCTCCTGACCACATGGGCGACATCCATCTCTCTCGCCCTCTTGTGATGTCACTTGATCTTGCGATTCTTGTTGCGGCACTGTGAACGTGTGGGTATGATAGAGCAAGACCTAGCACCCACCTTGAATGTGAAGGAGACTGTTTTAGGAAGCAAGATAGTCTTCCCTTTTGGGGAATCTAAGGAGGGGTAGTAAGTAGAGTGGCCCGACCCGGTGGAATGGCAGCACAAATGATCTTGGAATGGTAGCGAACAACAGTGGCCTTCCTCTTTAGTGGAGTAAACTCAAAATCAGATGGCATATCGAATCGAATGAGTGGTGTCTGCCCTGCCATCTCCTCCTTGTTAACTGTGGTGAGGGTTGTCCCCTCGCAAGAAATCCTCACTCCCTCAAAACCATGGCCAAAGTAGATGACCTCGGTGGAGCTAGTGGTAGAGAGACTAGCTTGATCCAAGGCTAGGTTTAGGCCATTGGGGAAGAAAAACATGAGCTTGTTGGGAGCCATAGATCTTGAGGGTGAAATAATTGATTGCGAAATGCATTATTGAAAATAGTGTCGACACTTGCCTTGATATTCACCTTCAATCATTGATTTCAAGATTTGATTTTGAATTTGAACCCACACTAAACAATCTTAAGGATGTTAAGTGGGGTTCATCAAAATTTAGAGATTTTGAATATTGATGAGAGTTTTTGCCATTTGATTTTGATTTAGAACCCATACTCAACTGATTTAGGTAGTTGGGGTTCTAAAATTTGAGGTGAGATTTTCATGAAGATATTTGTATTTTGTGCATCTTGTTTGAAAATATTGATAGTTTGAAAGACCTCTACTTAGGAAATTTGGGTATGCTAAGAATAGGTTGTGATTGTGTGTTTGAAATATTTTTGCTTGTGAAGATTTGATTGTGTGATATTTTGATTTGAAAATGGGGCTTCTTACTTAACAAATTTGGTATGTTAAGTAGCCACATGTGATTGTGTTTGGTCTGAGGCTTTTTACTTAACAAATTTGGTATGTTAAGTGAAAGTTAAATGTGATCGTGAGATAAATTTGCTTTTCTTTGAAGATGGGAGTCATACTTAACAATTTGATATGTTAAGTGAAAGCCCCAAATTTGTTTGAGATATGTTTTTTTTTCTTTGAGAATGAGACTCTCACTTAACAAATTTGGTATGTTAAGCGGAAGTTCAAGTGTGATTTGACATGAAAAAAAAATTGGATCCTTACTTAACAAATAGGGATCAAATGTGCATTGAAAAGAGACCCTCACTTAACAAATTTGGTATGTTGGTGAAAGTCAAATGTGTTTATGATTTTGAAAATGAAACTCTCACTTAACAAATTTGGTATGTTAAGTGAAAGTCAAATGTGTTTTATTTTGAAAATGAAACTCTCACTTAACAAATTTGGTATGTTAAGTGAAAGTCAAATGTGTTTGATTTTGAAAATGAAACTCTCATAACAAATTTGGTATGTTAAGTGAAAGTCAAATGTGATGATTTTGAAAATGAAACTCTCACTTAACAAATTTGGTATGTTAAGTGAAAGTCAAATGTGTTTATGATTTTTTTTAAATAAATGAACTTATTTAATACTTAGGTATGTTAAATGGAGTTCACTTTGTTTATGATTTTCAAAATGGAGTTCTCATTCGATATACTTGGGCATGTCAAATGAGCTCCCAATGTGTTTGAAGTTCAAGACTTTGGCATGAAGGAATTCTATCAGACAAAACAAATAAAATTCAATTTGCTCTACCTTCTCAAGGGGAACTCCCATTTGACAAATTTGGTTATGAGGGACTTGACTTTTTTTGTGTGTATGGTTTTATTTTTTGAAAAAAACTTCAACTCTAGCACATGTGAAGTATGCTAAGTGAGTTTCAATTTTTTTGTTTTATTTGAAAATAGAATCTCCATCCAATTTGATTTGAGTGTGGATGGGATAGCCATTTCCAAAGAAAATGTGCTTTTGAAAATTAAAATGATTTTGATTTTGATTTTGGTTTTTTTTTTTATGGATCATATACACCCTTATTATGTGGATTTTGAAAAGTGCTTTTGGAAAGACATGTTATTTTGTAGAAGAGTTTTATTCTCTTATTGTTCATGGGATGAACCTTGCCTCACCATCGAATGGTGAAGATTTTTTTAATTTTGGTCATCTCCTATTTGATTAATTTTAATTTTCTATTCAATAGGATTTTAAGACACAGGTGAGGTCCTAAAACCTAAAGGATGTTGGCGAGCTTTTCTTAAGGATGAAATAAGCTAAGTGCCAGCAGAAAGAATGATAATCTCGAACCTATATAAAATATAAGTCCACTATCGATGCTTGAAGATAATAATTGTCTACTAAAGATGGAGAGAAACTCTCCCGAGTCATAAAAATTTATGGTGTTTATTTTTTGGGGTGTGGGACACCATGATCTTAGGGGTACTTATTGAAGTGATGGGTATGACATTAAGGAATGATGTACTATCTCGAAGATAGAAATCACCACCCTATAATGGACCTAATCACCTAATAAGGACTCTAAGGCATGATGGGTCTTTGAATATAGAGATCTTTCCCTTTACATGGAAAAGTAAAGTAGGGTTTATTTTAAGCGGGTTCATTAAGTTTCCTATGGCAAGCCCCATAGTTAATTACATCCTAAGAGAATTCTTAAGAATACTCTCGATTAAAGTAGATAATTAGGTCTCCAAGATTTCAAGGTATCAAAGGATTGGCTATTTTAGAAAATCAAATGGGATAGATCAAGGAGAAGACTTATTTTGGAATCCAAAGGAGAAAGTAGGAAATGCTCATGATACTAGGAAGCCTAGTGAGCATTCCAATCTACCTATAGTTGGGCTTTATATTTTGAAATTGAAGAGAGTTGATTATTTGAGTTGACATTTTATTAGATTCTAGCTTATAATTCCATAACATAAGATTGTGGAAATGCCAGAGGTGAGGATTTATGCTTGTAGCCAAAGAACTACCTGATTCCTAAACTAAGGAGCCTTGGTACAAAATGAAGGCACAACCTAAATCTAAGGCAAAATGGGTATATGGTTTTACCTAAGAGAGAATAAACCACATCGGACTTATTACACAGGTGGACTAACTCCTCCTGCTTTAAATCCATGTAGGCAAGTCTTATGCTTTGCAAGATGGCTAGGTGTTCATTTAGAAAGGAAACTAAGTCCTTAGACTCACTCCTAAGAGACTAGAGCATGAGTGTGTATGAATCCATGACTTAATCTAATGCAAATTTTATCAAATTTATTTGATTCTTTTGGACTTTTGTTTTGACACAGCTATGGATTTTGTATGCCTAAATGCATGAGAATTTGATTATAGGCCAAATCAAGAGAGAAAGGGGTGTCTTCCACCAAAGGCTCTCATAGGTTAAGCCTTGATTCTCACAGGATGGAAGCTCCCTCTTAACAAGAGTGAAAGAATATGACATGCATGATATTATACATTCATCCATCCGTAAGGGGTTACTAAAAATTTTATTATCTTGATTTAATTCTAGGCTTTTATGTGAGGTTATGAGTTATTTTAAAATTTTAGTTATGAGTTGTTAATTGGGGTAGAAAAATTAATTTTATCTAAGAGCCTACGCATCGGGCCACACATTCAAGCATCAATCATAAATAAACTATGAAAGCATGTATGTTCTAATGCACAATCTAAACACAACATCAAACAATTTTATAGACTACCATAAAAGAATAAAGGCCAGTCGTAGTTCCGCAAAAAGAGAAAAGAAAAGATGGGTAAAGCTCACTTATACAACAGATTACAAAATAATATATATGCTATGGGGGTCTTCTTTTCTTCATTTCTTCATTCTCTTTCTTTTGATTTGATTTGCTCCAAAGGCATCATAGGGCACCCCAGGGACTAAGTCTTCTATTTTTGCTAATCCTAATCTCCCATAAAACTAATCCTAATTCCTAATGCAAAATTACATCAAAAATAGGAAAAGTAAATCTAGCTACACTTGCAAAAACAAATGTTAGCTAAATATACCATACAACCCAAGTAGTTATACGAATAATTTGGACTTAGCACCCACACATGGGACAAGCCCACATCCTACATGGGTTACACTTAGGGGCTGCAACCGACAAAAGCATTTATATTTTTTTATTATGACCCTTTAAGCACAACCCTGTTAAAAATATGATTAGGCTAATACGACCTAACATCCGGTCTACAAAACATACACCCACATCCAGGTCTAAAATATTACATCACAAAACAAATACAACATCATACACACATACAACTTAGCCTTCAGAGTGACTTAGTATTCTAATGTATTGTGTGCTTAAGTGTAGCAAGACTTTACTGGCTTCTTTAGTTTAAGTTCAATTTGAAGTTTGAATTTAAATTTTACCTTTGGGTGATTTCAATTTAAATGATTTAATGATTTTCTTTCATTTTTTATTTCAATTTTATTTGGTTGAAATGATATTTAGGTTCTCAAGAATGAAGAGTAGGATGAATTCCATCTAGATGGACTCACCCTATTCTACATCCTAATTCCAGGAATCTAACTAAAGTCCTTAAGTATCTTGATTAGCCCATTTGAATTTATGTAATTCATTTGATTGATTTGATTTGATTTAGAATTTAGAATTTGAGTTTGTTTAAGTATTTGATTAATTGATTTTGGATTAGATGTTTTAGTTTAATTGCATCTTGATAATTCAATATCCATGTAATGAGTTTAAGTTTGTTTAAGTTCATGTGTTTTGGTTGATTAATTTTAGATGATGTTTGATTTAATTAAATCTTGATAATTCAATATCCTTTTAAATATTTAATTCTTTTCTTTGATCATGGTTATGTGATTTAACTTTATGTTTATTTAATTGATTGTGGTTCATTTATTTGTAGTTTGATGATTAGATTAATTAAGATTTTATTTTTTTTAATTGGGTTTGATTCTTTGTAATTTGGGATTTTTATTTTTAATCACATCCATTTGTCATGTTCATCAAAGTTTGGTTTGCATTTTGATTTCATATTGGATAGTTAATTAGTTTATTTTTATTTAAGTAGGTTGAATGAGATTTGATTTGATTCTATATTAAATTGATGAGAATCTTTCTTGATTTAACTTAATTTGATTCAATTTGATTTAATTAGCTTTATCGGTCTATGGGTTTGCTTAGGTTCAATGTGATTATGTGATTTGTTTAATTAATAAGTGTATTTATGTTAATTATAAAGGTTTGTTTAATTTTTTTTTGTTTCATATTTGTTTAGACAAATGATGTAATTAATGACTTAATGGTTTAGGTTTTAATTGATTAATATTTAATTGCATTTTGATTAATTAAGTTTAATGTAATTAATTTGATTAACTTATTAGTTTGTTTAAGAGGTATGATTAAATTAAATAAAAATTTGTTTAACTTTTAATTTGATTTCATGTTTATTTGAGTTAATGATGTAATTGATGAATTAATGATTAAGTTTAAAAGTTTGATTAATTTGATTATTTTTTATGTTTGATTAAGCTTAAGTTTAATATGATTAATGTAATTTACTTAATTAATTTATTTAATAGGTGATTAAATTAATTAGTAGATTAATTAAGTATTTAATTTGAATTAACTTTAATCGATTTATAAAGTTAAATTTGGTTTATTAAGATAATGGATTAATTTATTAAGTTTGCATTAATTAGATGTTTGATTAATTAAGTTTGATTAAAATTAAAAATTAGATTAATTAAAGGTTTGTTTTTAGAGATTAATGACTTAATGATTTAGGTTTAATTTAAGTTTTGATTAGTGTTTAATTGCATCTTAATTATGTTTGATTAAGTTTAGGTTTCATATGATTAATTTAATTAACTTAATTAATTTATTTAGTGTGATTATTTAATTATGGGTTTGATTTAAGCTTAATTTTAGAGTTAGCTTTAATGTAACTTATTTAAATTAATTTGATTAATTAAGATGATGGATTAATTTTAAATTTTCATTAATTAAATGTTTGACTAATTAAGTTTGATTAAGATTAATTAAAGGTTTGTTTTTAAGATAATGACTTAATAATTTAGGTTTAATTTATGTTTTGATTAATGTTTATTGCATCTTAATTATGTTTGATTAAGTTTAGGTTTTAATATGATTAATTTATTAATTAGTTTATTTAGGGTGTGATTATTAAATTTAATTAGTTTGATTTAAGCTTAATCTTAGAGTTAGCTTTAATGTAACTTATTTAAATTAATTTGATTAATTAAGATGATGGATTAATTTATTAAATTTTCATTAATTAAATGTTTGACTAATTGAGTTTGATTATTTATGATTAGGGTTTTTTACTTGATTTAATTTATTTATTATGTTTGTTTGATTTCATTAACATGTTCAATTTAGTTATTTGAAATATTAATATTTATTTAATTATCTCATTCCAAATGGATGTGATTTAATCATTGTTAATTAAGTTTGCTTTAATTTTATTTAGTTTAATTATTCAAATTATTAAAGTTTTCTAAGTTTGTTGGATTTTGAGTTTGATTTAAGATTTAATCATTTAATTGAGTTTTATTAACTTAAATAGATTTAATCATATTTAATTTAATTCTTTAAATGATATTTTTTGATTTAAGTTTGATTAATGATTTTGAATGCTATTCAATTTTGATTTTGATTTAATATTTGAGTTATTTTTAGATTATATTTTAATTAACTTTTTTTAAACTCTAATCTTAAGTGTTTATTTGGGTTCTTAAGATTGAAGATCAAATCATTTTTTCTTAAGAGTCTAGATGTCAATTGAAGTGATTTATTCTTGAAGATTTTTTTAAATTTTTTGAATTTTTATTTAATTTATTTTATTAAAATTGATAATCGAATTTAAAATTTAATTTCTCAATAAAGTTTTTAACTTGAAATTTTTTATATATTGTTTAACATTATTTCAATATCAAAATCAACTTAATCTATATTTTTGGCTTAATTAATGAAATATATTTTCACTAAAACTAAATTAAGCTCCAATACTTGTAAATTTTGAGTATTTTGGTTTTTGGATTCTCGGATAGATAAATCCAACGAGCCTTTTGTAATTTTTGGTTAAGTATTTTATTTTATGAATTTTTTGTTTAATGATTTAATTATTATTATATTTTATATTTTTTATATTATATATATATATATTATTATTATAAATATTTACCCATTATATATATATAATATATATATTGCGGTTTGAGATGCGCGTGAGTCCAATCACGGTCGATGATTCACGCGATCCGGCGGATCATTGCGCCCGATCGGCGATCGCGAATCGCGTCGGATGGCGATCATCCTGATAGAGCGATCGATCACGCGATCGCGCGATCGCGAACCGATCCATGCGTCGAGCGTCCGATCCCGAACTAGGATCGGACGGTAGTATGCCCGATGAAAGTGTTTTGAGGTATTTTGGAAAAATGAAAGTTTCTAAGCCAAAACTTGTCCAAATGGACCATTTTGTCGATTCGCAAAAAAATTTTATTTCTATTTGGGATGATTTAAAATAAAAGTGATTTTCTAAAGAAATTCCTAGAATCATGAAAATTATACAAAATATGCAAAATCCTAAGGCCTACGGTTTGACAAGTTACCTCACGGGATGATTTTTTGGTGTGAAGATCCAGAGCTCATGTGTGTGAGGAAGCTTTGAGTAATCTTTAGCCTTGCTTCTCTTGAAATGCCTCTTCTCCGATGTTTTGTCACCTGAAGAGCAAATTTGTATTATTTGAGCTCAAATGGCTAAAAAAAGTGTGGGGATGGGTTACTTTTGCTTTGGAGTTTGGGGGGGGTGGAGATAAGAGCTCAAGTCTCATCTCCCCTCCTTTATAATGGATGAAAATACAATTTTTTTTTGAATTATTTTGGCTCCAAATTGAATTCATCTTGTTGGGGTGGTTGGGCTAGATAGATTGATTGAGGACTTTGGATTTTGCTCCAAAGTCCTCTCTTCTTTCATGATGATTTGTAATTGAAATATTGGGATGTGTGATGGGGAATTAAATGAGGTTGGGTGGAATCCTATGTGGGGGAGGATCATGAGGGATTTAAATGGGTTGGGTTTATTTTGGGCTGATCCCAAATGGGTTTGGGTTGGGTTTGATCATTAATGGGTTTTGGCTTGGTTTCAAGGGATTTGGCCCAATTTGGGTCATATGGGTCATTTTGGGTCAAATTGACCATTTGACCAAAATTAAATTAACTTATGGGTTGATTCATGTTCAATTGGCTAATTGAAGATGAATGTGGTCTTTGGTTTGAATTAATTTGGATTTAATTTTGATTTAGGCCAAATTGACCCTTTAGGCCAATTTGGGCTAGGTTGGGTCAAGTTGACCAATTGGGCTCGATTGATCAAATTGAGTTAATTATGCTTTGGTCGTTCAATAATCAATTTGTAATGAACTTGAGCCATTGGTTGCAATCAATTTGGGTTAGATCATGATTTGACCCGATTTGGTTCTTTAGGCCAATTTGGGTCAATTTGGATCAAATGGCCAATTGGGCTTGGTTTGGCCCAATTGATTGCAATTGATCATCCTAGGGTGATCAAAAATCATGGTGGAAGATTTTGGTGAGCTTGGTTCAATCCAATTTGGGTTGGATTAAGTTGGCTCAAATGGGTCCTTTAGGTCACTTTAGGTCAAGTGCACCTAAGTGGGTCAATTGGTTTAGTTTGATTTGATTTGATGATTGTAGTTTTCATTTATATTTGGGTAGATAATTGAATAAATGATTGATTCAAGAAAATTTTGGTTTTGACTTGATGGATAGAATTTGGCTAAGTCAAGAATTGGCTTAAGGGTTTAATTGAGTTTGGATTTGATTTTCAATATGGTTTGGTCATTTGAATTTGGATTTCATTTATATTTTGAATATAAATGAAGGAATAATTGATTTATAAGAGATCAATTGAGTTTGATTTGATTTAAGGAAAGTTTTGGCTAAACTTATGAATATGGTTCATATGGCTTAAGTTTTAGGATTTGAATTTGATTTTGGGTTTCAATCATTTGGAGTCAAATTTTAAAATTAGATTTGGAATTTGAACTTGAATTTGAATTTTAATTTGAGATTTGATTTGAGAATTGAGCCTGGGTTTGATTTGAGAGAGTGTATCTAGATTAGGTTTAGGCTATAGGATAGGTAATTTTCTTAAACCCTAAGGCATAGCCTAATCTTATGATTAACACTTCTAAGTCTCTAGGCTTAGGTTGGTGTTCACCTAATCACTAGATGTGTCTTATGACTAAGGAAATCTTAGTGTCTAGAAGAGTTAAGTCTAAGAGGATGTTAAGAGCTCACTCCAAAAGTGAGGTCAACAAAAGGACCCCAATAGGTGTGGTGTAGCCCGACAACACGCATTGTTGACAAAATGATCAACAACATCCAGAAGATTGCAACAAACAATGGAAGTGATCTATACCTAGACAGAAGGTAGATAGAATCATGATCTTAGTGCAATGCGACTCTCTTTATGCCAAGGGCATAAGAGAAATAAGAATCCACTAGGGATTGAGTACATGAACCTTCCTCTAGGGAAACAGGTTCAAGTTATCTGCTGAGGATATGGATCTGAGTTTGATTATGAATATGATTTATTTGGGTGTGTATCCGCTAGGGATAAGAATTTAATTGGATTAATTTGATTTGTTTGATCAGACTCCACCAGGGAGGTTGGTTTAATTTGTTATGGCTCCCATGGGGAGAAGGGTTCTAGATTGAGGGCATATCTGCTGGGGATGTACACTCGATTGAATTCGTTTGAATTTAGATATAAACTCACGGCCAATTTGATTTGCCTCCGGGGAGAAATTTGGTTTGTTTGATATGTTTAATTTGACTCCAGGGAGGTTTCAAATTTATTTTGTTATGGACCTGTTGGTGCGATGGACTACAAGAGAAGGAGCCACGGGCCTTCCATCTTAGATTTATAAGTCTAAAGGGTAGTCTACGCCATAAGGTAGGACTATCCAACCTAAGGGGTTGCCTTTTGGTGTAAAATTACTGTGCTAGGAAGAAAGCGTAGCAAACTTACATCTTCCAAAGCAAGAAAAGTCGCTGTGATCTATTGACAAACACATCAACCCCATACACATTGAGTGAGCGCCACCGGGGTCTTACCTCAACTCAAGAGTAGTCGATGATTAATTTGATTTGATTTGATTTAATTTTAATTTTGTGTGTTATATGGACCTAGCGATGGACCCACGAGAAGGAGCTATGTCGCCTTGACCTATCTCGCATTTACAAGTCCAAAGGGGTAGTCTACCAACCAAAAAGTAGGACTATCCAAAGGGTTGCCTTGGTGCAATGCAAAGATTGTGAAGATAGACTTACATCTTCCAAAAGGGATCAACTGTGACTCTATAAATGATCAATCGACGACTTATTTGAATGCCAGTGGACTCATATCGACTCAAGAATAATTAATTACTTTAATTTTAGATGGACCTGTGGGATGAATCTACTAAGAAGGAGCTAATATCGCCTGTATCTTAGATTTACAAATCCAAAGGGATAGTCTACTACCGGCTAGTAGAACTAACCAACCTAAGGGGTGCCTTTCGCTGTAATGGTCAAGTTGAAGAAAGCACGGGACTCACATCTTCCTAAACAAGAATAATCGGGTGATCTTGCACAACAAATCTGCCGCTCATTGATCGTATCGAAAGAACGTAATAGACTTATATCTTTCAAAGCAAAGAGATGACCGGTAACTCATTGGTGGCACAACAAGTTGAACTAAGGGTGACGAGTGAGTAGGGATTTATCTCAACTCGTGTAGTCGCAATTCCGGGAGTTTTCGACACCGCCAAAAGATAGGATGCGCTGGGAAAGGGGCCTGGGGCTTGAATTCCTAATCCACAAGCAAATATTTTGTTTGTTTGTTTAATTTGTTTTATCATGGACCTTAGTTTGTGAGGGATCAAATTGAGAAGGAGCTTATATCAGCCTAGACCTATCTTGATTTATGAACTGGGAGAATCTGCGCATCCGTGAACAAATTCTCCAACCACAGGGGTGGTTACCATGAAAGGGGGACTGTCCAATCCAAAAGTAACCGGGTAGTGTCTAAATGGGGTCTCAAAGGACGTGATCCAAATAGAATGCCCGCAGGGGAAAATGGGCTTCAATCCAACACATAGAAAATGACATGGCTAGTCATATATCACATATGGGGGCCAACTCATGGAGAAAGCGGGACTTACATCTTCCAAGAGTGGTGTACCCACTGAGAGTCACGATAGAACATCAACCAACCTATGGTGCCCATTGCAATAATCTAGAAAGAAAGCGTAGCTTACATCTCTCTAAAGCGGAATTGAATGTTGGGATAGTCTGTCTTCAGCTCGACAGGTGCCATCCGACCTAGAGCGACTACTAAGTGAATGCCACTGGGGGCTTATATCGACTCAAACATAGTCAAGAGGAAAGCCTGGGGACTTACCCTAAACCTCAAATATATAACCTAGTTAGGTCATGATGATTAGTTCAAGAAGAAAGCACAGGGACTCACATCTTCTCAAATGATCAACCATGAGGTAGCTTATGCTGGCAAAGAAAGAACTAAAACCAACAAGGCTCGAAATGGTCAAATTAGAAGAAAGTGTGGGGACTCACATCCTCAAGAAATGACCAATGTTTGGGACATGACCCCACCTAGAGCATAATGAGTGAGGCTTGCTCCCACATCAAAGCCCAAAGAAAGATATGTATTTGTGTTTGATATGAAGGAATAGGATGCCACTGGGGACTCTTACACCTAAACCTGGGAAACTCGACCTTCGAGTATGGTGGCTAGTTCAAGAAGAAAGACTCACATCTTCTTAAACAAAGCCAACACAAGGTAGTTCACTAGTGGCGTGAAGCCTACCAAACTAACAAGGCTCATTTGCAATGGTCAAATTAGGAAGAAAGCGCGGGGGACTCACATCCTCCAACAAATGACCACTGGGGTGATCGGTTGCTTTGGACAACAAATCAAACCCGACCTAGAGCAGCTAATGAGTGAGTCCACAGGGGGCTTGCTCCCGATATGTGTGTTTTATGTTTGATATGAAGGAATAGGATGCCACTGGGGGACCCTAAATATATTATGGTGAATTCAAGCAAAAGATATTTCTAACACGTAAGAAATAAAATTTGAGATGAAAAGAGATTTTATTGATAATTATTTTCAAACAAGATTTATGGATAATATTTCTTAAGTAGAGCCCATTGATTGGAAGCATCGGCTCTCCTTTACAATTTATGAGTTGGTAAGACCCTCCTGGTAGGCCTTCTCTATGGCATAGGGCCTTCCCAAGTGGGTTCAAACTTTCCTCCTATCTTCGACAAGCAACAATTGGTCTCCTTAGAACTAAAACAAGCTCTCCTACTTGAAAAGCTCTAGATGACCAACTTGTTATGAGCTTGAATCATCTTGGCTTTGTATAACTCGAGGTTTTGGCATGCTCGTAGGCATCTCTCCTCCAAACCTTCGAGCTCTTCCAACCGTAACTTGGCATTCTATTCCATTGTGATTTTGCTACCCATGGCTATCCTTAGTGATGGGAGTTGGACTTCCAATGGTAGAACGGCTTCGGACCCATACACTAAGGAGAAAGGGGTAGATTGAGTTGGAGTTCTATATGTGGTGCGATAGGCCCATAAAGCTTCAACCAACTATTCATGTCATCGTTGTTTGTTGTCATCTAGTCTTCTTCAAGATTTGAATGAGGGTTTTGTTGAAGCTTCGCTAACCCATTTGCTCTTGGATAGTAGATGGTAGAATATCTCCAATCTATGTTGTGTCTTGAGCAAAGCTATTGATTTTATTTGAATGCGCACCATTATCGATATAATTCATCGAGGCACCCCAACCTATATACGATATGGTTCTAAAAATTGGAGCACATGTTGAGTCGTGACCTCTAAGTGGGATTGCTCTCGCCCATTTGGAAAAGTAAGTGCAGAATGAATCGATGACCTTGGAAGAAGGAGGATCGATCGACCCACAATGTCGCACTTAACACTAATGGCCATGAGGCCAATGTAGGATGTAGAATGTTAGAGGTTGATGTAGGACCACACCATGTACCGACATTGATGGCATCTCCTAGCTACCACATATGTGATCATCAAAGGCCAGTATCCTAGTCTCGATCTTGGCTTTCATCTTCGGACCGATTGATGTGCCCCACATAACCTCGAGTGTACCTCAATCACATTCTACTGTGTTTGTCCGCACAACGTAACCACATATGATCGAAAGACTCTAGATAAGTGCCGCCTACAAGAGTATAGAAAGGGCTCTCTGCTTCACCTGGTGTGCCAGTGATTTCTCTTGAGGTAGTTTGTCTACATTTAAATAATCTATGGATCATTGCCTCCAATCTGGCTCCTCATCCTTACTGGTAATGGCAACCTCCCCTTCAAGAGAGATTCTCTCGATGAGTTCAGCATCAATAAGGAATAAGACTTGTCTATTTTGGACCCTTATTAGAATGGACTCATCTTCTGACATGCCAACTCTTCAAGCTTGGCTAATGCTCGTATTTCTCCTCGAGGAATCTTGTGGATGGTAACCGCCACAGGTGGCCAAACAACCATTTGGTTGATGACTAACCGAGAATCATAAGATACTGACGATAATGACTAACTGCATCGACAATCGAGCCTCATATTCCTCATTATTGGTGCATGGATTGGACAAAGATGATATGAGAATCTCATCACATCGCCTGGAGTTAGAGAACTATTCCTACCCGCCTTCCTGGATAGTGTTGTGGTTCTTCTCCTCTTGAGAGGAAGCGCACCATCAAAGTACATCTCTCCCAGCACTAGTATCCCTAAGTTCATGATTTGTTCATCTGGGAGATCATCAAGTGAGAATCAGGAGTGGATGTGCTAAGAAATCCGCAAGTGCTTGTCCTTTACGAGGAGGGATGAATGTTATATCAAACTGAGACAAAATTATGGACCAACGTACCAACCGTCCAGATAAGGTCAGCCATGTCATGAGATATTATAGTGGATTGACTCTAGAGATCAAGTTCACCTTATGAGAAAGCATGTAGTGTCGTAGCTTTTGGGATGCAAAGATTAAAGCTAGGCTTTTCAATAGGTGGATAGTTTGCCCAGGGATTAGATGACGACTGAGATAATAGAGAGAGTTCTCCTTCCTTCATCTGGTTTGAGCCAACAAAGCCAAGGGAGTCATCTAATGCAAGATATATATGAGGACTTGCCCGATAGGGCCTAGGACTGAGGTGTCATCGATATTGCTTGATGTCTTCGAAAGCATGTCGGCTTATCATCCCATTTGAACTTGGCATCTTTTGATAAGTGCCGAATGGTTGGCATCTTCCCGATAAGTTGGAAATGAAGCATCATAGATACGCCAACCGCCTTGGAATGACTGAAGAGTTGTGTTAGCTTTTAGGGGTGGCATTTCTAATATCGCTTTGATCTTTCTGATCGATTTCAATTCCTTGTCGACAACAAACCCAAGAAATTTTCTACCCAATGCACACTTCAGGGGGTTCATTTTGAGGTTGTATTGTCTTAACCGTTTCAAAACTACTCTCAAGTCAAAGAGATGGTCTTCCTTTTCTTTGCTTTTGATAACGAGATCATCGCAAGATTCAACTTGATGATGAATGAGTTCATCAAGATTCGAGTCATGGCCCGGCCGGTATGTGGCACATTTTAAGGCCAAAAAGGCATGACCTTATAACAATATATTCTGATCGGGTTCGAATGGCAGTATTTCTTTCATCCTCTGGAGCCATCTTAATTTGGTTGTAGCCAGATGACCCATCCATAAAGGCGAATACTGCATGAGATGAGGCAATGTCCACCATTAATTCTGTATAGAAGTGGAATTCATCCTTAGACATGCCTTATTTAGATCCCTAAAATCAACGATATGTAATTTGGCCATTCTTTTCTTAACCGGGATGACACCAACCGTGTAGATATTTTTCTTCCCTGATGAAGCCAACATCAATTCTTAATTTCAGAAGTGACTTGATGTTCAATGTCTAATCGCATGCTCTAGGAGCCGCTTGATAGGTTAGCATTAGTTCTATTGCTAGTTTATGGACCGCTATGTGAGATAAACCGCATCTCTTCATAACTCCATGCAAAGCAATCCTTAAACTCAATCAATAGCTTCACTAAATCATTGGTTTCTTTTCATTCAATAGAGAACGATATATGTTGGTCGTGGATCTTCTTCGCCTAGGTTGATTTCTTGAGCTCATCGATAGTTGATCGATCTCCTCTCAACTCTAGTGCATCTTTGACTTCAAAGTCATTTGGATCATCCAAGTTTCTAAGCACACCTCCTCATATGAGTTAGCATGATTTGAAAAGAACCTATCGATTCCAAATGATTGGTGATGACTAAGCAATCATCATCATCAACTGGACCCACCACATCAATCCTAGTCCTCCTTGATTGTGAATGTCCGTTGTCCCATAACCTTTCAAAGTAATCGACTGTGTTTAGACCAAGCATGTGGAATTAATCCTTTCTTTGCTAAATTAAGAACACAAGGCAATACCAATCAAAAGGTAATTCTATTAAATCTTTATATGAATCATCCTCAAGTTCTACATCTTGACTTGAGGATGATGCTCCAAGAAAGAACTGCACCTTTACATTTGTGGAAGACTTAGGGCTTCCTTAACTACCAAACCCTCAACTTTTGTGAGAAAGTGGGGTTAGAGCTAAAGTTCCCAACCGATGCTTCACACATATAGACTCTGGATACACTTATGCTTTGCTTAGAGCCCTGGTCTTCATCGCCGCTGCTCAACTCACTTGCATGGGGATCTGCCGGAAGTGCTAGTGTACTAATCATATATGACTCATCATCAACTAGATTCTAAGTCTATATATAGTAGGTGTATGGTATAGGGACATAACTCCTATTGGATGGCCAATAAGGAGGTCTTCCATCCCGGCATGTCTCTGATCCGCCTCTTCCTCTGGAGGTCGAGTCATCCTACCCATATGTTTGAATGGAGTAACGAACTAGTGGGTGGAATCTAATGTTAGCTCTACTTTCTCCTCAAGTCTATTTCTCGCCCCTTTATTTTCTTTCTCATTCCTTTTTTTCTTTTCTTTTCTTTTTTTTTCTTTTCTTTTCTTTTCTTTTTCTTTTCTTTATTTTTTGAACTTTCACCAAGTTCACGAATAGACTTGTTGATTTTGAGGGAGATAGTAGGTTGCCTCATATATTCCGACCTCATGAACTGTGAATGGCTTAAGATCTCCTTTGATGCAGTATTCAATCCCACCTCTCATGAACTTCATGTAGAGAGGATGGAACCACATTGTTCTCATGTATCCACGGTCTCCCAAGTAAAGCATTGAAAGATGTATCTGAGTCTATAATATGAAACTTGGCGGTAGTCTTCCAATCATCCACTTCTAATGGCAACACTATAGAGCCTAAAGCCCTCTCGCCTTGTTCATTGAATCCTCTCAACATCATCCTCTCTTGAAAGTTTGGAGATGTCAATCTCAAGTGAGGGTTTTAGACTCATAATATTCACGATGCACCCCGTCAACAAGAACTCTGGATATCCTGTATCTTCCAACATCCACTGTAATGTAAAGAGGGCCGTTGTGCTTGGTCATTCCTAGAAGCAAGTCTTCATCATTAAATGTAACTCCTAGAGTGTCCTCAAACGCCTCCTCTTCAAGATGGCCATGGGCTAAGCATATCTCTAGATCAAGGAGGGCCTTGATTAGGGATTCCCTCATCTCTTTGGATAAGATAAGGGCGTCATATATACTTAACTTAGCTGACAGCTTTCTAAGATGTGCTAGATGTTGTAGTCAACTATGGCTTGATCCTCCACAAGTATATCCATATG